>JANTFA010137966.1:0-12639 GCA_026413405.1 Phytosciara flavipes
AATAATAATAATTCATACTGCGAACATCAAATACCGATATCACATTATTAAATTAAAGATCAATTGTTTTCAACTGGAAAAGGTCAGAGGTCAAATGAGCCGTGTGACAATCATATTAACAATGATCGATCAAGTTCACTTAGTCTAATGTGATATGTTATCGTCGTAAAAACGCGTTTTCGAATTGAAAAATATTGAATATTTTAAGAGCAGCAAAATGGAGACACTGGAAATTAAACTTTTTGGCAATCAAACAATTCCGTCGAGAAAGGTGCTTTCAAAAATATTTCAAAAGATAAGTTATTGGAGTACGATGCACTGTAGTGGTGTTCAAAAAAAAACAAAGTGTCAAAATGTTTGGGGGACCTGGCTTAAAAAAATCTTTTTTCATTACTGACCAATGTGTTGTATGGACAGAACTCGGTCTGAGTCGATTTAGGGGTAGCTCAACGACGATTTGTGTCGAAAAATATGAAAATCGTGAAAAATCAACAATTTTCTAGAATTTCATGCCATTGTTGTATGGTGAGGAGTAGTGTTAGGACAAGTTTGGTTTTTTCCAATCACTATGACCTCAACTAATAAATTTTTCAGGTTATACGTTTATCCAAGCTTGTTACCGCCTGTGAGCACTTGTGAAAGGGGTCCCTTAGAGTGAAATTTGATTGATCATCGCCGCATCGAAACTAGCTTACAGTAAGCAACTATAAGTCTTATTCAACGTGTTTTGGGCTAGTCTTTGTTAGATCCGTGCCGATTTAGTGAAAATTTGAAGTAAAAAAATTCCAAATTCGAGATATTCGGGCACCCCCGTGAACTTTGTGTCCATGTTACACGTGTCAAAGACTCTTTATTTTTCTCAAAATCATTTTTCCCGTGAATCTTAGGCCCAAACCTTTCCAACGATACCTTTCTCGCCTTATTTCATGGTTGCAATTTGCAATTTTGACCTCAAAATAACATCGAAAATTTCCTACAACGAAATTCTGAAAGCCAAACATTTGCAACAACAACACCCCTAATGCACTGTCGTTCTTCAACATTTGCTATACATTTGTTATCGATAGCAGCAACAATAAATGAATGAAAATATTGAGTTTACTTTTACTTATATAGCGAAATGTATGTTCAAGTAATTGAAGTACAAGATTTGAAATCAATATTTTTAAAATCCTTCTATCAAGTGAAGTAATAGATCCGATGAAAATACTGTTGATATGCTTGCTGTGACAGACTAAGTGTGATCTGCGAATACAAAAATGGTCCACCGAAAGTCTACCTAGCAATCGAACTACATTCATTAGCGTGGTAAAGGCGTCTGTGAACCACTAGGGACCATACATAAATGACGTCCTGAACTATTTGTAAATTTTTGACTCTCACGTCCATCATTCATTCTTTGTCTTCCTTTACTTATACCATGTGTCCCTCTAGTATATGATGTGATTTATGAATGGCTCCACACTACTTTGTTCACTCTTTGAATATTGAGCAGAGTTTCTCAAACTAATTTTACACCCTAAATCGATTTCTCGAGAGAGTTTGTTTTCTGAAGAGAGTATTGGGTCGACGGTTTGTGTGATCTAGCAGATGAAATGTTCAATCAAATGAATGAGATACAGAAACATGCTTGGGTATCGTCCTCAAAAGACAAAAGATGTCTGGTTCTTAGCGACTAAGGAAGGTTCAGCAAAAGTATGATTTAACTGTTGTAAGGTATCGGAAAAGCGGAGAAATGGTGAGTATGGACTCACACTGAGAAATTTAAGAAAGAAGCGGACGTTTTTATTGGGCGATATATCTAGACATCGGCTGTTGTGCTTGTCGTTTGTGGAAGTTTGACCGTTTTATTAAAAACGAAACACATAAAACAGTCAAACTTTCACCTTCTTTTGTTCATATTTCTGGTCAGCAAAATTTTTGAGCCCTTGAGCCCTTAACTGCTGGCAGGCAATCGCTAGATCACTACTAGGAATTGGAATTTGAAAGTTTTTCATCGTCCATTGTAACACGAGTTTTTTCAAAGTGCGGTTCTTTCAACCAGAAATGTAGACACCAACTTTACAATCCACAGAAATCAGAGATAGCCTACCTCAGATGGGTAAGTCTGACCTTTCAATTCAACAAAGAGAATCGATCTGAATACATCATTTTGTTGCCATATCAGAACACTGCATAAAACACTGAATTGCCATTCATAATGCATTTCGCAGAAATCGTCGCATTTTCAAAATGTCATGAATACAACCGAGAGTGTAGTACGTGTATCCAGTGCCATATAATAAGTTGATATGAGTGCATGAGATTCCAATTTCTACAAATGAATATAATTTGTACTCGAATCGTAAAAACGGTATGTAGGTAGAAAATTTGATTCATCCGGAAGATTTAACACGTTCTCTTGCTCTCTGTGTTCAACCGAACCACTTTACATTCAATTTCACTCACACACTCATTCGAACGAAAATCTATGTCAATTATGTCATTAATAAAATAGACTCAGGCACTTTTTTTCTACACAAGTACCGCGTATGGATTCTAGGAAACGCTACACTCGATTCCTTTTCGCTATAAATGACATCCATATCTCAAGTGGGACTCTTTGCACGTGTAGTTTCCATCGAACCAATCGAGAAAAGTTAAAAAGACGAAGAAAAGTAAAATTTCATTTCATTTTTCAAACTGAATGGATGGGTCAATCGATCATTGATGGAAATTTTATTGTTCGAATTTGAACGGAATAATCCGTTGACGATTTTACTCGTCTTCCATATTGACTGACAGACTCAACGAGTATTAATTGAAATTTATTATCTTGGTTATTGCTTTTTGTTATTGTTATTGCGAGCCTATTTCCAATGCTTTATTTATGCGTTTGAGATTCATTCTGAAATGCAACCATTCATTGTGAAGAAGACGGTAGAATCACACATGCCGGGGAGGGAGAATTTCTTTCAATAAAATTATTCACGTTTTGTACGATTGATTCTAAAGGTGAAATTGAATCAAATCAATCGTGAGTGACTATTAAAAGATGTCCCCATTTTCATTTAATTGATGAATTAAAATTGAAAAATACACACTAGGGGCTGTCCATGAAGGACGTGCACCAGTATGGGGTGAGTGGGGGTCGAAAATTCTGAGAATTTAGTGGACGTACTTTATGGACGAAAACCCCTATGATCGTGATAGTTTCACCGCAGACAGCTATTTGTCTGAAAAAGTTTTCAATCAGCAATTGTGAGAGTCCAGTGCAAAGTCTAATTCGAAAATCGAAGTCGAAAAAAAAACTCACCAAATCAGGTGAAATTTACTCGAAATATAAGCAAAAGACATTAAAATTCAAGATGTTGACTGGTGGCCATTTTCTTATATCACCGAATCGCTTCATGACATTTTACCATTCGAACCAATCTTTCTTACGAAAATCGGATGAAATTTACTCGAGATATCGGCAAAAAAAACTATATCTCCACAGTACGGACGAGTTGTTCAACTTATCCTCACTACTTCCAAGCCAGTGACTTAATTTCGAACAACCTTTCTCTCGCGCTAGAGAAACATCAAACAAACTTCGAAAAAGCACTAACTCGACCATATCTCTGGACCAGCATCCATGCAAATTCGATAAATTTTTCCGATGGAAAAATTGGATTTCTCATTTCTTGGTGAAAAATACGATATCGAAAAATGCAAAATAGATTTCCTAGCCACCGTTCTAGCCATTTAATGGCTGTCTTGGAGCCTGTTTCTTTTGTTCTCTCGATCATCGAGTGTAAAGTGCTATTTTAAAGATTGAATGGACAACGTTCTATAAAACAGAGGCATCTAAAGTTCGCAATTTCCGAACCTTATGATGCTGATTTGCACAAAAGTAGCCATAAGGCTTATTCATTTCCATCGCTTATTTCCCTACCAATAACATTTTCTATTCGAAACAATTTCCTGATGTCTATTTACCGATTCTCCAGAACCCAGTTTTTCGCTCTTAAGATTTCTCGATCCTACATACCGAGAATGCACATTTTTTGCAACCCCGCGCTCAACCGATTTTGCTCATCGTCGAACTCAACCTGGCATTTGTGAATACAAATCGAGGAAAAATTCCATTATAGGTTTGGTTCCGTTGTACTCGTAATTTGACACCTCTACGCAACCACAAAAGGTTTTCCATTACTTAGTAGAGACTCCAATTCGACGTGTTACAAACGTAAGATTGAAATCACAAGAACCTCGTACTTCACACGGGTTTTAACAAGCGATGAACTCCGGTGAATGTGGTCTTATAGTAAAATATGTGTTACAAATGCAGCAAGGGAGTAAGTTTAACAAATGAGAAATGAAGTACTATATCTATTGACCAAACGAAGATTCATTTATCGTTTCTAAAAGGTTCGAATTTCCCAAGATTATAATAACTGCTGTTAATCTTACAGTGATTGTGATACATATACAGTAGGTGTGCTACAATCCAATCCAATGACACACCGTTGTTAGCGCGAAATTAAACATTTTTTATAATCAGAACGGAAAAACCGTTTGCATCATCATCAAAATATGTTTTCTACTATCGCTTGCGCTTTCTCCGACTGAACAGCGTTCAAATTCACCCTGTGCAATATTTTCTGATTTTCTTGCAATTATCAGTTAGTGCGTACAATTCCAACTTATCGAGTTGCTTGTTATGTTTACGGTAGTGATAAGAATGTGATCGAATCATTCCAAGCGATATTCGCGACTTCTAAGTAACGTCTGGAAAAATATACAAAATTTTGTGTATTTGATGCTGCACTACACACTTGATAAATTTGCGACAAACCAATGACGCTTCGTTGAATTCAGTTTTTGTTTAAAGTATGTAAGCTGATGGCTTAAGCCAATCGAAATTTAATCTTTCAGAGGAATATCACGAAAAGAAACTGAATGCCGGTGATTTTTTTCTAAAATTATACTCGTCCATTCGTAATATAAATCATAAGAGGGACACGTTGTGGAGTGTGATTTGGCGTTGACTTTTTGTAGATTATATTTCTTCGTGACTGAGAAAATTTATGTTCCGAGAAATGAAGGATAGTAAGTCGGTTATTGAAGTATTGAAATTCTTTGATTTTAAAGACACGTGTCGATCGAGTTGTTTTGAGACATCGGGTAGTCCGCTGTAAATAATGGTAATGACTCTACATAATGCGTAATACGTTAGTAACACATTTGTTATATTGTGTAAACGTAGGAGATGCATGCGTGCGTTCCCATTGTTTTCGGTGATGAATTTTATGCATCGATAGATAAGCAAATACGTTTAGTCAGAAGTTATGCTCTATAGGCTGAGCAAGTGTACATGAACTTTCAATGAATGTTCGGTCATGCAAATTGAATTGAGTAAACATTGAATGTTCAATCAACGTCTTCTGAATTTTGAGCCAACGCAACGGAATGAAACCAACCATCATCATGTTGGCAACATTGTATCACCAGTTGATAAAAGAGATGGATCTGCACTGAACGTTTTAGTAGTTTAGTTCAATCACTAAAATTTAGAGAGTTTCTATGAGATTGGCTTTCCATTATATTTGATTTTCGGTTTAAAACAAGAAAGTCAACATTAAATGACCAAGACAATTTGGGCACCCACAAATGGGAATATTGAAAATCTTTCAGGACATAATGTTCCTTGATGACTCTGTCGTCAAAAGGTCGTCTTTTCTTTCTTGTTTTTTCAGGGCATGAATTGGGTTATTAAAAGATTAGATTGACCAAGACAACTATCTACAAAGTGACAAAGTTTTTTTTTTCAAAATAGACGAAGATTAGCTGGTGTTGTGTGTGTAAAAATTCCATAGGTGGAAGCACCGCTCAGGGGGTTTTGAAATTCAGTTTCTTTGTGTTCTATTTGCATTATCAATTCTATCTCCGTCTCTACCTGGCCTAACTGTGATTTTTTGAAACGTTTAAACTTGTCATTGGGAAATTCCGAGACTTGATTAATTTAAGTTGATTTAAAACTACAGACTCGGAAATTTTCCAAATCATTCACTGTAAATCCACATGCGTATAGGCTGATTGTGGCGGAATCTAGTAATCAGAAAGTGTCACTAAATTCACTAAAACTGCTGAGCGCCAAATTTGAAGGCTGTGCGCCAAATTTAATTGTTTGAATTGACTACAAGCCGTTGGTCAAAAGGTTGGCCATTTCTTTGCACCTGTATCCGTGGCAAAACGGTTACAAACAAAACAATTACAAAACGTTTTTTGTAAGCTCACAATTACCCATTTTGTCCATATGGAAAAGGCGGCACTGAATCAGAACCAGCACTGAACAGTTGCAACTATCAACATTTTCTCTTGACTAACTACTTTACAAGACTAATGAAGAATTTTTCATTAAAATAGAAGGCAAGGAACCGGCAGACACATATGAAAGTGTCACACTTAAGAACTTGTAGCAAATCTTTGACTGGCTTCTTTTGATATTGAGTCCCAACACGTTCTACATTCACCAAAAGAGAACTCTTGCATGTATAATCTAATCTCAAGTTGATTTTGGGTGCTCATGGTTCTGTAGTTTTATTCGTTCCACATCGCAAAACGTACGTAAACAGAGTCGTTACATTCATTCGTGTGTGGAATGGAAGAAAATGAAAGATATTGACGATATTGAACGTGGAACGAATAAAACGATGGAAACAAAGCCCACGAAGAGTAAAAAGTTGTTTGTTGAGATAAGTTTAATGCGACACCAAGTTCTGTGTTTAGAATGAAAAAAAAAAATTGTTTCGAAGAATTGTCGTATTAGAACCGGCGATCTATCTCTTTTGTGAAAAAGTCGTAATGATAAAATTGTTTCAATCATTTTAGGAAAATATTTATAAAAAATAGCCCAGCGCACCAGTTGTATCCGGTTAAGACAGGAAAGACAAAAAATAATTTGTCGGATGTTTTTGTCAGATTATTTCCGGAAAAAGTGGTGCAGACTAGGATTTTCTGAATCCAATAAATTGTCAATGAAAATTTGTCAGTGAAGAAATTTCACTTTGAATTAAGGAGCATTTCATGTACACCCATGGGTTACCAGTCCCAGCCGCAAGACGTAAGAAACATTTGAATAAAAATTTTGTTTTTCTTGTTTCTATTTGAATAGAAAAGAGAATGTTTTTCGGTTGTTGGACGCTGTTGAATAAACATTTTGTGCATAACATACATCTCCGAGGCATACACATAATCTGTATGTAATACTATTTTAATGACGATTGATAACGGCGTCAGATAACACAATCACAATAAGTGTCTACTTAAAGTTCAAAGATTTACATAACAAAATTCTATTATCCTCATGTTGATATTAAATATTCTTCCAAACATTTTTTCAATGGGGCGAAAGATTAAAATGATGAATTCGAATGGAGAAGAAGAAACTTCTTTTTGTTAGAAATAAGAATAACGTTGGTGTGTGGGGCCCTGTGCCCTGTGATGAATAAAATTTTGAATGGTCTCACCTCAATTGATCGTAGTTCAGCTTCAGATTCTTTATCTTAATATTCATATCATTGAATGTCCTCGTCTCCAGATCTTCCAATTGGGAATGCGTTATCTTCAGCCAAATATTCAGGTCGGGATTCAGTTTATTTTGCAGAGCATCGAAAACTTGATTGAACGAACCGACTCCTTCGCAATTAACGTTTATCGTATCCGTGGAATATTCATGTGGAGCACATGTACACGGCGAAATTTCCCGCCGTACGGAACAATGTAACGAGGCTACCTGAGCCATCGAAAATACTGTGTACATGAACGATGCCATTATTCACCTTTTTGTTTTCGTTCAATTTATTTAAAATTTTCAATTTTTTTCCACCACACTTCTTCTTCTACTTCTTCAGTTTTCGTCTGTTATCGAATAATAATCGGCGATTTTATCAATTTGGGGGAGAAAACTCCCCAAATCCAAATTCACAATTACAATTGACGCTTCAATTTCCTGCCCAATATACTTTGTCGGGCTTGTCATTAACATTCCAAAGACTTGAATTCAATAAACAAAAAATCTTTCCGTATTTTCTTGTGCGATTTTAATTTTAATTGATATTTTTCATAAATCCCCGCTGTGTGGTTGCGTTGATATATTACACTCTCAGTACATTTACACTTTGAATGGAACTCAAAACGAACGAATGAAAATACAAAAACAAAATTTTTATTTTATTTATCAATGAAATTTGAATTTTTATAAACTTCTTTCGAACTGAAAACACAAAAACGACAAACGGCTGATAAAATTTATTTATTTTTCTTTTTCTCTCTTCTTTTTTTGGTCTTGTCTTTGGTGTTTAAAAAAATGAAAAGAAACAATTTCTTTGAGAAAGCAATGATTTGTATGACCACATCACTGTGCGTCCACTAACTGACTAAATATCAGTTTGTTTCGATACATATTCCGATGCATGGAATTTATTTTGTGATTGTGCGATTCGAAATATATATTCTTCGTATACTACAACAATTTTCAATTGTAGCCTCTCTGTTCTACTCATCTCATCTGAGATGTGGTACAGTCGCACAGCTTTCATAATTTTTTGAAGAAAAAATTTTAAACGAAAATTATTGCCTCCTCTTACAATACACACAAACAAGAACAGCAGAAAAATGTTTTTCAATGAGCTTTTCAAGTGACGAGATCAAGCATTCCTTTTTGATTCGCTATTTCGTCATTGATGGAAAAAGTGTTTGCCGTTGGTCTGGATGGTGGTGTATAATGATTGTTAGGATTTGTTCCGGTTGGAAATATTGCAAATTTTTCATAGATTTTTGCTGAGACGCACGTAGATCGGTACGTCCCCTTATGTTCAATTCTATTATTTCCTTGCATCATATTGCGTATTCGATCGAATCGAAATTTAGCAACCATTTTGGGTGTTAGAAATTAATATTGGGAAAATGAGATAAAATCTCCGATTAGAATATGACAGTCAATCAATCGAATTGCAATCTGGAGGTGACCTCTAATATGTCGTCAGTGAACCATATACCTCACGTATTTCGTCGCATAGTTTCATAATAAGCTATTGACTCGGCATAGCAACCCCTTATAAGCAAAAATCTATGTTGTAACAAATGAAGTTAAAGACCAAGACCGACTCTTCAATCAAACGAAGTAATATATTTGTCGATTTTTGAAGCGATACGGCGTTTTCGAAAGGTCGAGTGATATTGCGGAAACTTCGAACAAGTCACTGCACAATGAAGATCCGAAAATTATTTTTCATCATAAAGTGACTACGCCTGGTATAGCCGCTCGACCTACTTGACTACTTGATACCTTTCATCATTCGTCTCGTCTAGCACTACAATCCCGTAACATTTGATAGAAATCGGTCACTTATAGCCCAAGAAATATGATAAAATGTGACGAGAAAAATAGTTCTCTTCATCGAACACAACGTCAATCAGTCAGTACCACTCAAACGACATTCCTTGCAGAGGTGAGTAGCATCTCGTTGAACTCGTATTGAACCAAGTATTCCATTGCGAGGGGTTTCTCACTAGCCCAAATGGTGTGTAATCATTTCCTTATTTACTTGGTATTTCCTCGTATATTTACCCAACATTTCCTCTTTTGTATGGGCATTTCCTCTGACCCTGTGTCATCATTTACCCGAGTGAGTTACCCCTCGATTCCATTGACTCCTTGCTTTTTGAAATCGCAGATGGGTTGAATTTCTCGTCCATACAAATTGTTCCAAGTTTTTCCGATGTCACTATTAAAATAGTAGATATTGCACCTCCGTCCAAAATCTTTATTTTAATGAGTTGAAAGTACCGAATAACGATAGCGACAGTGAAGGTTGGAGGTAAAAATGGAGCGATTGATAGCACTGCTCTCTAAACATGAACATAAGAAATCTTCGGAGACCTATGCATTCAAAATAAGCCTTGCAATTCCTTTGCAACGAAACTATGTTCACTTAGTGTGAGTAAAAACACACAACAAAAATGCAATCGCACACGAAAAGTGTGAAAATTCGTAGGCTTTTCGACGTTTCAAGAACAAGTGCTTATGGTATAGCAGCAAAGCTAGGAGCATTTCCATTCCTTATAATTTACGAAATTAAGAGTTGAATGAATTGATATATCTATCTATACTGTTGTTCAGAGTAGAGCAGTTCAGTGGTGAAGAAAAAATGTAATATGTGTCATCAACGAACTTAAAACAGGAACTGACAAGATTTTTAATATGGATGCCCAAGGACACAGTAGTTGAAGTATCTCATTTAAATATTGAATGTTAGTATAATGCGTTCCGACTCAACATAAAGAATAATGGTTCGTTTAATAAAAATCTGGTGCTTGTTTATAGTGCGATGGTGTTATGAAACACTATGGAGAAGTTTTTGAATAACTCAACCGTTTCATGACGAAGTGGTCATCTGTTATCGACAACGATGTTCGTAATAAGCAAATAATTTGTCGTAGCGTTCTATTATATATACAAAAGGCTATGTTGTAACAAATGAAGTAAAAGATATCGAATCGAACAAAACGGAATACTTCAAACAAATGATGTAACAAATTTCTGAGAGATCAGATCTAGACGTTGTTCTCATCTATATCTAGCAAACAAACATCTTGGAAAACAATACGAGAAGAATGTCATTCAAATATATCCTGAAATATTCGCTTTAGGAACGAACATTACTATATGATGAGCGAGGAATGATGTAGTGAGATGTGTTCCACAAAAGATATGGAATTAGTCAACATGAGGCGAGGTCGATGAATGACTTGGAAAAATGTTTCAAATAATGACAGCAATTGCAGTGATTTATCTTAAAGGTGTCTGAAATGGAAGAATTATTTTTCCTATGGTATGGCAGGCTATGGTGACAACAACATCTTTAACACTGTCATTAACGTTCTTTCATCCAAATTAATGCAAGAGCTATTGCTGAGCGTTGGCCTAGCAGCAAGAGAGCGGCGAAGCACCAGGAAGTGTTTGACAAGCGGAAGAATATCTTTGAGGATCGTGGGTTAAAAGATAGTGAGCAAAGACTGAATGCATGTTCCGTTCCTGCCATTTAGTGACTCACAACGTGACGACGACGTGAATCATAGGATCAGTGTGGGCTGGCTTATAAATGGCGACAAAATTCAGGAGTATTGTGCGACAAGCGTATGCCACCAAGAATGAAGGGCTAAATCTACTCAACGGTGGTACGACCTGAATTCACTTATGATTCAAAATGCTGGACTAATGTATGAAAAGTATGGAAGTGATCTGACAACAACAGAGATGAGAAGGTGCCGCATGTCCCTTGGAATTAGAAAGTTGGATCACATCAAGAGTTAACATTATACGAGGCACGTTGATCATAAAAGAAACCGTCGTCAACAAAATCAAAAACGAGCGAAACGAATGGTTTGCTGAAGTTTACTCGCACGGTGAAAACAATGTGGCGAAAACAGTCCTTTCGATAGACATCCCCAAAAGTGAGTAAAAGGCTAACACAATCACAACACGGACCACAGGAAGAGAAGGAGGAGGGCGAGACCCGTAACACGATTAATGAAAAACGCACACCGGCCATGAATTAAATTAAATATTTAAGGCGCTGACTTGAAAATCAGGAAAATTTTTGCAAACACTAGTCGTATGCAAAAATAAAGCGAGGAAGAAGAAGATGTCAGGCTATAGGGGGAACTAATTCACCTTGTATTTAAGAGTCATCTTTTATCGGTTCTTGAGTATCTTCGACAAAAAGGAAATCTGTGTCCCCAAAGATGAGGAATTCCATAGAAGAAATAGAAGCAAACCAAACTCCAAGTGATGATTAGTGTTTCATGGGCTTGTTCTTATACTCTAGGTATTTTTTTTTCGTTTTTCTTTGAAGAAGCCTGATATTCTATGCGAACCAAGTCATTTTCGTGGCTCGATTCCATTTCTTATTCTCTTGCTCCGTATCTATAATTGGAAATGATAATGTTTTCTGTAAATGAATCTAAAATGCACGGACTAATACAATCACAGCATGTTTTTTGTGCTAAAAATTCCTGAGTGGCGCCTAAGTGGATGTCGCTATGTGTGGAATTTGAAAATTTTCATTTCAGTGTTTTCATTTTCTCTCTTTTTTTTCTTCGTTATTCTATGTGTAACAAGTTGGACATAAATCAAACGTTGAGAATTTTTGATGAATGACTTGCATTTATAAAAGTCATTTTCGTTTAATAAATGCGTTTGCATACATTCGAAACACTAAAATAATTTCGTCTGAAAAATTATAAAATTAGTTAATGAATTGTGGAATTCCGTTAAATTTTAATTAACCAAATTATATTTATAGTAAACGGTCTGGAATGGCTGTGAGCTATGCAATAAAAGAACTTCATGAAATTCACAATTCAAATAGTTATTTGCTTACCGAGCGGAGAAAGTAGGGAATTTCATGAAGAAAGAGTTGGGACTTCCTTTTTACCCTGACTTGAACACAACATTTTTTCCCTGTATGGAAGAAAATTTCAAATCACTCAAACATTCTCGAAAACAAAGATCAATTGACAATTCAGGTGAGAAAAATTCATATTTTCTCTCCACAGAAGAAGTTATGGTTAATCACCCCGCACTCATGAATAGTATATTTCAACATAGAC
>JANTFA010137977.1:0-15469 GCA_026413405.1 Phytosciara flavipes
CAACGAGATATCCCTAGAAATTTCATCGAGTCCAAGGTAGATACGACCATTATCCGGATCGTACATTCGCTGCAACAGTTGAATGCATGTAGATTTACCGCAACCTGACGGTCCGACCAATGCCACGGTCTTTCCTTCCGGCACTTCAAGGTTAATGTTCTGCAGAATTTTCATGTTCGGTCTGTTGGGATAATGGAAGTCGATTTGTTTGAATGTGGCGTTGCTTCCCTTGTCCGGTTTGCGGTTCATACTGTAAATTTCCGGTGATCTGATTTTCGTTTCACGGTCTTCGATTTGGAACAGCCGATGTCCAGCTGAAAATGCTGCGGCGAAAGCTGGTGCAAATGCTAAAGACTGTCCCAACATCATTGTACCGTACAGTAAAGACTCAGAAACTTTGATGATATTTTTGAAATGAATGCCTTCATTGGCAACCAACAGACCACCGTAGTAAAGAGCCAGAGAATATCCGAAAAAGGGAATCGATTGACCCAGTGAATTGACCAGACCACGCAGTGCTAGCTTTTTGCGAATTGTTTTTTCCACTTTGGCAATTTCGGTACAGTAGCGCGCTATGATATGTGGTTCTTGGCGTAGATATGCCACTGTTCGAATGTTTGATATTGATTCGGTGGCAAGTTTCGCGATATCTTCGATGCCCTTCTTTTCTACAGCTGCTGTGTTGGCCATGTATCTGAAACAAATTTCAGTTCACTTTTCGATTGAGTTCGACAAAAATTTCGTCATTCACTCACTTTCCTTCGAATAGTACGGAAAAAATTACCAGCGGAGCGGTTGGGAGTATAACCAGAGCCATTTTCCAGATATATATGAATGCAACGGTGACACCGAAAACGAATGTTGCAACTGATTGAATCATACCACTCAAAGGATAGCCGATAGCCTTAAAATTACAGAGAAAAAAAGGTTCATCTTGCTCTGTCTGTGTATTTACTTGTATTCAACCAACCCCTTGTACATTGGCAGCATCGCCGGTAAGTCGTACTGAAAGCGCTCCCACAGAGTTATTCGGATCGTCGAACCAGGCCATGTCTTGTCTAAAAGAAGAAAATGTTTTCAACAGAAAATTCTACGAATCAAATCATTCGGCATAAAGTCACCTTATCATTGAGCCAAAGACGCGGGCCCTGCAAGCATTAACATCAGTCAGTATAATTATTGAATCTACTACTTCTAGAGGTTGATCAAACATTCAACAAAAATTGAACTCACCGAATTCTTGTGGTCAGATAAACGCCAGCCATGTTAAACATGTACGTTTGCATGACCGCCGCAACCCCAATCAATATTCCGAGTACCAAGAACGCAACACAAAGTGAATTTGTCACCGCAGTGGCTTCATCGGCATCCTCTGTGGCTAATGCTCCGTAAAACTCTCCGAATAGAATTGAAAACGCCGGTATGGACGCACCGATTATGATGGCGCATATTAGTGCAATGAACAGGAAGAACCATTCCGGTTTAGCGATCAGCAAAATGCGTTTGAACACAGCTCCGTAGTTGATGCGCTCAGGTTCTTTTTCGGGCTCTTCAGTGGCATCGACGAAAGAAACTGAACAAAACGTTCAAATTTACAGCAAATTCGTTTCATACCTAAGTCAAGGTCATAATTACGTACCAGCTTGATTGTCTTGGATTTGCTTACTTTCAGCAAACATTTGCTTTACGACCAATTTACTGCTCGGCAAATTTTCATTGTCAACCTCTAGCGTGTTCTGTGAGAGGTTGTCGCTGTCCATAGTATGCGACTTCATCATGTTGTAATAGGATCCTTGCAATTTAATCAAATCATCATGTGTTCCATCTTCGACTATTTTACCCTTCTCGATGAACAGAATTCGGTCTGCATTGCGGATAGCCGACAGCCTAGTCTCAACATTTTGAATTACTAACTGAAATTAGAGAATCCGGCTAAAACAATGAGAGACCTGTGAGACACAACGATTGTTGTTCGTCCTTTGCTGGCTTTGTCCAGAGCATCTTGTACCAGCCGTTCAGTGTCTGTATCTAGGGCTGATGTTGCTTCATCGAGAAGCAGAATGGTTGGATTCTGTATCAATGCCCGAGAAATGGCAATGCGCTGTTTCTGACCGCCGGATAGTTGACAGCCTCTTTCTCCTACCAATGTTTGGTAGCCCTGTGAAATGAATTGGTGATTTACAGCGTTACTGTGGGGCGAAGAGAGTTTGCGTTTTCTTTCGATGATTTATCTCATCGATCGTGAAAAAACGCAAACTCTCTGTGCATACAAATGAATTACATCTTGCAGTTTTACGATAAAGTCATGAGCTCCCGACATTTTAGCTGACTCTTCGATCTCCTTTCTGAAAACGAAAAATTAGAACGTTGAACGTTGAACCTCCGAGTGAGCTTTCAATACCTTGTAGCATCAGGTTTTCCAAATCGAATGTTTTCCTCGATTGTCGTCGCGAACAAAGCCGGTTCCTGTCCGACGAACGCCATATTGGATCTCAACCACGAAATGTTGAAAGTTTTGATGTCATGGCCATCGATGAGAACTCTACCGAAAGTCGGATCGTAGAATCGTTGCAGCAATTGAAGGCACGTAGACTTTCCGTTGCCACTACTGCCGACCAATGCAACCGTTTGACCGCTTGTAAACTTGGTGCTTAGACGATTCAATATTTGCACATCCGTACGGGATGGATAATGGAAACTGACGTCCTGGAATTCGATGTCACCTTTGACGCCGTAGTTGATCATTTTTCCGTCGCCGGACATTGGATCGATTTTTGATTTTCGATCGATGACTTTGAAAATGGTATCGGCCGCTCCGCGTGCCATAGCAAAACATCTGGTGAGTTTGAGATTTGATTTGAAGTTGGAAAAAAAATATTTTGAGTGGAAACTAACTCCAAAAATGGTGCGCTCCTCGAGATATTTTCTGCTCCAACAATTAGGCCAAAAAATGTCTAAGGAAAAAATTGATTTAGCAAGCTAGTGACCAAGAATCGAATAAGAAAAAATTCATTTACGATCATCAGGACTGCCGGCGTATATTCCTTCTCGATTTTGTCTCTGTCGGCTAGCACCAATGACACGCCGTACCAGTATGCCAGTGAATTCATAGCGTAAAACATGAAACGCATTATTCCCTCGCCGATTCCGGATGCCAATCCTTTACGAATTCCGGATTTTTGTGCTTTTGCAAAGAAACAAACGAATTTTCGTCTCTTAGTACGGACAAAAATTGAGTCAATCTAAGGGTGATCTTAAAGAATAGAAACAGCGAGAAAAATTCAGAGTTAGATGGATGGAGCGAATAACTCTTGAAAGTGAAGTCTCAATTTCTTTGTTGGCTGTTTTCCACTCGAATCTACGTAAGCATGCCGTACAGACATACACTAAGTGGGCCTCACTGAATACGAATAAAGGTGTCGCTGAAAATCGTCTGGCCTTGATCACTGCCGTAAAATTTTCTTTTTAATCTTGATTGTTTGACCGTAATTTTGCTGCTATCAATGTAGATATGATGATGAAGTCATTGCCTCACTTCAATTAATTAAGTAACATACAAATATGCAGTCAAGGTCAAGGGTGTCAACCGCTGAAGTCATAGAAAAGAAAAATAGAAAATCCGCCACGAATTAGACGAGGAAATAAAGTTCTCTGGGCTGGCCCATCTACTTTGGGAAATTGTTATTGTCATGAATGTTGTATGGACTTTTCAATGCTTCAATGACTTCCCTACAGCCAATAATGTCACTGTAACATACCTGGTATCAACAATTTACTGTATCTGTCCGCGTCCTTCTTTTCTCCACAAAATGCGATGACTGTCCTTATACCACCTAAAGGGAACGAAATTCGTTAATTTTATTGTCGAAACGCATTCCAGTAAAATTGCCACAGAATGAAGTTTACCTAAAACTTCCTCCGACACAGAGCTTGCAGACGCATACGCGTTAGACTCTTTTGCAGTTAGAATAGTTTGGAACTGTAAAATAGAAGCCGACATTAGAATATATCGAAAAGCATGCAGTTCTGCATTCGCGTTACTTTTAACGGTCAAATAATTAGGTAATTTTACACGCATAACAACACGTGTCACTACCAAGAAAAAGTGAACGGACTTTGACAAAGCGATACTCACCCTTGCTATAATCATATTGGATATTAGAAGAATCGGCACATAGCCAATAACAACCAGAGTCAGTTTCCAGCCGTAGTAAAATGAAAGTGCTACACAAATCACGAATCCGATCATCAAACATAGGAAGTGGCTGACCTTTTCGGCGATGCCATCACGGATTTTTTCAATATCTCTGAAGTAGTTAAAAATTATTAGAAATTTGAATTTTCTTTTTTCGTTTCATTTATTTACTCAGATATTCTGACCGCTACATTTGTCTCGGACGACGCACAGTCAAACCAACCAACCTCTTGTCGAACCATTGAACTAAAATATTTGATTCGAATTCTTGTGATTTGTTTTCTGCAAATAAAAATTGATAAATAAAACATTTGACCAATTAAAGGTGTCGGTCAATCAGATTACATTGCGGTGTAATTGAACAGATCGATGCAAAATATGCCCACTATGAATTGGAAGACTGAAATGGTTGTCATCAATATGCCGTAAGCTACCGAATCTTCGATGATGGCTAACCGATTTTCTTCGGCTGTTGCTTTGGTGCTGCGAAAAGAATTGAGGAATTCATCAAAAATTCACACAAAGGGAGGACTAAAGTGTACACTCAATTCAAAAGGGAAAAATTATTTCAACACTAGTCCGTTATCTTAGCTCAGATAAACAATTTTTCCTCTTCGAATTTCCTTCTTGAAACATGACAATCTTAACGAAAAATTCAAATTTCGCATGAACAAGGATCCAATGGCACAAGTAAATTTCACAAAATAAAATCTTACAGAACCCTTCCGCCACCGAACAATTGCAGCAGTGCAGTGTTCGAACTGGTTCCATTCTGGTAAGTCCGGTCTACGAGTAACGTTGTGAATTCTCCGTACACAATGATCATCAATGGCATTCCAAACGATTTGAGGGTGGTGAAGACAATACCTAGAAATATTAGGAAGAATTCGAGGGGCGTAGCGAACCGGAACTGGAAAAGAAAATCGATTTTATTTTGGACACATTGTGTTACTGGAAATAAGTGCAAGAGCTCTCCTCTTACCAGTCTAAAGTAACTGATGGTGGAGGTGGATTTGTTTTCAGCCTCATCTTTGCTGTCTTTGGTGAAGTCATTTTTTTTGGTCCTGAAATAAACAATTTTTTTCTGTTGGTTCAGTTTGTGCATTGCAAAATTCATTTTTCTTAATAATTGACTCCGTGAGCCCGCTTGAAATTTGAAAAGAATCGCATTATGTCCTTCTCAATCATAGCGTTCGATTCGGACTCTCGTAATGCGCTCATCAAATCCAAATTTTAAAGCGCACTTACGCTTAGCGTAAGTTCTAGTGACAGCATCTTGTACAGACCATTGATGCATCAGAGAACTCCGTAACTGCACCATTGTTAACTCAAGCAAAACTACTTTTCAATGACTAAACAGTTAGGAAACTTCTCATATAAAACACAATTTCCTCTACCGAGTCGAAAATACACTTCATAATCCAAAAGCGTTTCAATTACTAAGCAACCGTCAGAGACAATGCCTCCACTAAAATGAGTTAAAAGTTTGAAAATTGATAAAGCTGTGAGCATTTCCATTACATACTTTTATTACTAAACAACCGCTTTATGGTTTCTAAATAAGTTTATGGCGCACGCCGTCGTAGTAACTGCACCATCTTCAGATACGAGTTCAAGTATAAGTGAATTGTAATCGGTTGATGATATTTTCTTTTTGATTAACTCATTTCAAGTATTTGAAAATGTGATATCGGCTCTAATTCAATTAATTTCAGTTAGTTCAAGTGACCTTGATTTCTTGTGAATGATTTCATTGCGGAAGATATTCAAATTAAAGATTTGATTGAGCTACGAAATTGAATTGGGTGAATTTGCAGATTTGAATATGTGACGTTGATCAGTTGTTGTATTGAAGGTGACGCATGTCCTACACATAAAAAATTTGAACACCAACGCAACGCATAGAAACGAGTTCACTTTTAAACGCATGACGCGACTCCTAATCATTTTTTTAAATTCTGCTGTTCTAGATTCTTGTTCAGTATTCGAAAAAGAATCGAAAATGACATTCCGGCAAACAACCAAAGCGCTTTCTAAAACTTGCACTGAGCCAACAAACACAAGTGTTTAGTCTGAAACATTTTTTTACTAAAATTTGTTGCCTTCATGCGCAGAATGCGTCGCATAACGCGATATAAGTTCTTTTGGAAGTGACTTATGTCATCTTTACTCTCTGGAGGGTTTTCTTACTCATGCAATATGACGACCTTTTATGCTTTCACTAATATATGAAAATTAAACTGGCTAACATTTCATTTGAGAGTTTGGCGGATCTCTCTCTTAATTTATAATTGTAAGCTACAACTCCATATTCGCGTCAACTTCCGTTCTTCGTACAAACGTTTCTTTATTTAAACGTTATCTATGCATACAATTGAACCTGGGAAACATATTATTGCACTTAAATATTACCATTTTCACTTACATTTTGTTATTCCTGCCTGTCGCTATTTTTCAACGTTCTATATCACGTGAAATTGAACGGCTATTCCGTCTCTAATTTTAGTTTGACGAAAAAATTTTCTATTTGAGGAAAATTCCTGGGAAAATTTTCACTGTTTCGACAATTGAAATTATCGAGGGGAAAACCACTGTCAGATTAACACATGATTAACACGTGATTAACATGATTAACCAATGATTAACATAATTTCAAACCATTGATTAACCAGCGCAAAGTCATGGCAATCGTCGCGGAATTGTGGAATAATGCGGTTAATCACTGGTTTACGTGTGCACTCATATTAATCATGTTGATTACCGTGATTAACCATGTTAATCAGTTAATCAGTGGTTTCCCCTCTCGGAAATTATTTACAGAAATCCGAAGTATTAGCTGAAATAAAACCCTCTATTGCTTCGACGCCACACAACACTGTTCTTGCTACAACTAATCAATGTCTTGAGGTATAGTTGAAGGCGTAATGCTGAGGAAATAATAATCAAAGAAATGTGAAATTTGAATAATGTAAGTCACTTTCTTCAATTTATTATATAAAAATAATAATCCGCGGTAACAACACTTGACGGGTCAGAGGCTAGATCATTATTTACAAGTTTCACTGATTGTGGTTCTACTTTTTAGAGATCTGAAAGTTTTTACTGTGCCAGTGGTAATCTGCGCGACTAACCTAACTCACATCGATGTTGAGTGCCATCTATGTACATATGAGTGGAACTAGTTGGAGTAGAATGCAAGCGTCTCCCATCAACATCTTTGCCGGCAAGCCGTGTGAAAGCCTTTATTCACCAACTAACACAGAATCGAACCAATTCAATCAGCTGTGTATTGTATACACGTCTGAAAATCGTATTTTTTTTCTGCCTTAGTTGGGAATCGACTGGCAACTTCAATCGTTCAGTGGAAAGCAGACGAGTTAACCACTACGCTATTGAGTACGGGAGTCCTTGACCCAAGGGTTCAAAAAACGTCATTTTTCGTACCTTGAGCGTGTGTCACCGGCCACACAAGGTAGGTCGGACCGGTTTTTTAGACTTGGGACCAAACCCTATCTAGGTATATTTAAATAAGACTTTAAGCGGACAGGTCCGATTTAGACCTTACGGATTTCAAAAGAATGACTCAAGAAAATGTCAGAAGCGACAAAATCATAACACGACGGGACTTTCAAATGATAGTCGCTGTGTAGTGATTAGTTTACTTGAAGCCCTATATCATCACAGAACAAGGAAAGTTCACTACTTTTTTCTATGGAAAATTTTGTTTTTGATATTTGTAACTGGTGCACCAGAGACGTAACGAATTAGGCATTTGGGAAGCGCAGGTGGATTATGAGAGAGTTAATTTTGTTGTTCTAAAAAAAACTGCTTCATCGTCATTTTGTCGTCCATTCAGAAGTTGAACATCACTATCACACGCAATTTAACTTATTTCAAGTTTCCTTTAACAAAAATCGTGAGTGAAAGATTGCCTGGACTTTTGGTGTAACTCTTGTGGAAGTTTTCTATGGGTTCGACAAAGTCTGGGTCCAAATATGTTCAGTGGAAACAAGATTTGACATGCTGCACAATATTGCCATTTTGGAAACATTTTGTTGAATTATGAAGATTGGTGTGACATGAGAAGCAATATCACGAAACAAAGAACTTCAAAAATTGCACACACTCACCAGCAATCGATACCAAACAGCGAACAATTGTTAAAGTCACATCTACTGAATTCCACCGCAAGCAAACAACACGATTTACGCAAAAATTTGTGTATTTCAAAAAGCATCCGCGCTAACAAAATGTTCAATTCTTTAAAAACCTCCATCAGGCACTAGTTACAAACATCAAGAGTAAAGTTTGATGTAACTTAGTTTTAAGTAATTTGGTTTTATTCATACAAAATTTATTTCATGGCAACGCACCATGCGGTAACCGGCGGTAACACTGACACTAACAACAAAATCTGACAAAAAGCGTAAATTTCATACATTTCTGAAATTTTCTCCAAATATTTTGGCGTGCAAGTGGGCAAGGGGGTCTCACATTCGTAGTTTCGAGAGTGTGCAATTTTTGAATGATCTCTAAGTTAAATTAGACGAAGGTTTGTATGGAAGATCAACTTAACGAAAATTATTTTATTTTTGTCAAGTTAAGGTGTCACACAAACCTTAGGCGATGCGATTCCCATCGCGTCTAATATACTTCTTTATACTTCTTGTGACCACAACATTGCAACATGGTGCGTTGACACAAACAATAATGAATCGATAGTGCCTTAGGATAAGCTTATCGCGTTACTAGTTTGCATAACAAGCTAGTGGTACTGGTTTTTCGAAGGTAGGAAACTACCTAAGAACCCAGTTGTTAGAACTTTGCAAGGTTTCGATCGCTAACGAATTTTTCTAGCGACGCTAATGCTAGCAACGGCCACTAATAGGGATCGCTAATGTTTCGATGTGCTTCAAGCTGTGCATTCCACGATCGAAAAGTCCAATTTTTCTGAGTATGATCCATCGGCGCAAAAAGGGTCGGCTTCGCCTTGTTAGGCCAAGCTTACAACTAGTACTCAAAAGTTCCACTTTGAATCACTAATGACAAAAGGTACTATTTGATCATGCTTAACATGAACTGTCAATAACTTTTATTTTCTTTTTATATTGTTTTTGATGCTATCTAATTGAATTTCGTTCAATCACATTTTTTATTTTTTGAATAGAGCGAAACCGAATTCACAAACCGATGACGCATTTTCACATTTTGGCGTGTGAGATTCCCTATGTTGAATTAGATGACTTCTTACACCCCTTGAATGTACACTTACACTTTTTGTGCCGACATCATTGCAACTACATGGTCGTCGACACAAACAATGATGTTCGATAGTGCCTTTTTCTCGAGTTACTAGTTTGTATAACAAGTTAGTAGTACTGGTTCTCTGATTTATAAGACCAATGCAAGCGGAGCGAGCGGAAAATTTTTGCTTGAATTGAATTTGAGTATGTTACTCACAGTAGATGAGCGCCGAACGCAAAAGTTTGGTTGAGTATTAGGGTGGAGCTTCAAGTCTGAGTAGATAGGGGGCATTTGGTATTTTGTGTGCAGGAGATCATTTTTGGAAAACTAATGATAGGGTTACCTTAGTCATGAATTAAGATGGAAAATGCTATTAACAACCTTGGAAAGCCCCAGGGCAACTGGTCAAACTTGACTTTAAAAATTTTAAACGTCAATATAAAATCAGAAACAATTCCAAATTATGCACCTTCTTCGTACTAACAGTTGCTAAAATTGCTAACAGCGAGACTAACCGCGTTTTTTTCATCTTATTTTATGATTAAGACGCTTTTTGGACCAATGCCCCCTATCTAGAGATCGAATTTTCAATGAAAATCTTCAGAATTCTACGTTGACAGTCAGTGTCAACTGGAAAGGTCACTTACATTTGGCCAAAGCTATACACTAGGGAGGTCTTGCTAATCAGGTAATCGACTGTCACCACACCACTTTTCATGCACAAATTTTCACCACGCCATACAAACTTAGCTGAGGTGAGATTTTTTGTGTACGTAAAAAATGGCGGATCGCAAGGTCTCCTTACTACATAGACTTGCATTTGCTAGTGTAGTGACGCTGCAATATTGATAACTTTAGCAATGACGACATAATTTAACGTCAAACCAATATGTAGTAACACGTGGCTTGAGCGTTAGAGCTCTCGACTCATAATCGAGAGGTCCCAGGTTCAATCCCACGGCCGGGCAAAATCGAAAATTTTCTTCAATCGTTTTCAATGTACACAATATGTAGTTTCAATTCAAAATAGAATAAAAACGTTGAGATGTCAGAGGTTTTAGTCAAGTGTATAAGCCTTGGTTCTACTGAGAACTTCAAAATCTAAAGCACGTAATGACCTAACCGTTTTAGAATTATACCTAATTTAACATCAAACACGATGTTTCGTGATCACAATGATGATAACCAATTATCCTCAGGCTGGGCGTTTAAGATTCCAGGGTGAGCAATGCCTACCCTTGCCCGTTAGTAGCTACGGGCCTGAATGGAAATAGAGAAATATGTACAGTACAGGTATGACTAGAACACTCTTGTTTCACTTGTTTCAACAAGCGATGTACAAAAGAATGCCGGAGAATCACAAACATGTCGATTTGTGAACGCCAACACAAAAACAACCAAAACACTACCTATACTTTGGTATACCTAATCACACGTGCTAAGCGATGTCGTAAATAGTAAAACTGGTATACGAATTCAAAATATAATCAATTCTTACGATATCTTCCCAATGAATAAATTATTGAAACTTTCAACAATAACATCGAATGCATATTGTAACACAGTCAGTCAGTCAGTCAGTTAGTTAGTTGGTAGTGAAACTGTTGTGCAGTGAGTATCATGTTGGACATAGATTTTGATCGTCTTGGCGCATATTACCCCGGCGATACGTTCACTTGTACAATCAATGTTCAGTCGTGGTTCAAGATTAACTGTAAATACGTAAAGGTGCGGCTACGTTGCCCATATCGGAAAGGTGGAGTGGAGGTGTTTCGAGTGTACGAAATCGCCAATCAGAGGATTGATACTGGCAAAGATGAGTCAGATTTTCGAATCGGTGCGAAAGGTTCGTGTGTTTTTCTTGATATTTCTGTTGTATGGAAATTCGAACAAAAGGGAAATGAATCATTCGATGTTGTTTGATAAAATTTTTACGGTCGTCCGGTCGTCATGATGTGTTGTTATCTTAAGGGGTGTATCCATAAGCCACAGAAACATTTCTTTTAACTCTTCAATCTAAGATCTATGTACATTCGACCTCCCCCACCTTTCAATTGTTGAAGTGATCAATGGATGTTCCCTTGTAAAGTATTTTCGAAGTCAATAGTGCAATTAAAAACGTGTAACGTCGATAATTCCAATAGTTGCAATATGAGCTATCATTTTATCAAACCACATAGGTAACATGGTAGTGTGTTAGCCAGTTTTCCTTGAAGTGACACTGTAATTATAATGCTGGTGTCTTATAAGGCTTTTTAGCGATAAAGACACTGACGAGGTTTAGCGGAAATTGTAATGCAGCGATCTCTTTTAACGAGCAATCAGAATTGATGATCTTTAGGTGATCTCTAGTTAAGCATTCGTATTGAATCTATTCAGTCCTATCGACAGTTACAATTGATATGCCCATTAAAATGAGACTCATATGGTACGCGACTTTGAAAATGCTTGCCTAAGACACATCTGTTTATCTGACCACACTTACAAAACTCTTGTCCAATGTATCTGACCTCATGAGTGTATAAAGCGTACAACTATTTCTGATATAAAGCCGTGGATGGCGAGAACGAGATATAAATTTCACACACAGATGTTGATTGCAGTGGTGTTTATAAAGACAACAAAGTTTTGTCATTTATTTCCTACACACATATCTTTGTTGCCAGCACTGTGTGTGACTAAGCTCTGGTGCTTTTGATTTTATTTGTAAACAAACAATAAAATGATTCGCTGAAACGGCACGTCGTTTTTTGGGAAATGAAATGGAGTGTCACAGGTCCTTGGATTCATTGTGGCTGGCTGTGGGTAATTCAAAGACAATGCAATTAAGACGTCTGCTGTTAGTTGTAGAGAAAATCCCAGAGTCAGTGCTACATGTTTACAGCAAAACGGTTCATTCGATTTCTATTATTGAATTTTTGGCGCTCTAGATGTCATCCATAAAAATGACGTCACGTCTTTTCAGTTTTGAAATTATACTTAAATCATAAATAACTGGAAAAGTATGGTCTTTCAAAAGGTCAAATTTCAGACCTTCAAATATTTCTATTAAATGGGGTCGGCTATACGTTTGACCCTCCAAAATTATACATTTTTCGAGTTATTGATGATTAAAATATGATGGCAGCACTGTGACGTCATTTATGAATGGCCCCTTATCATGTACTACTACATGTTTGACGAATTGATGACACTTTTTTATTCCTATCATTTCAGCTGAAAATGTTACGTTACAAAGAGGACGGAATCGCTTTATTGTTTCCTGTAAAATACCAGACGTTTCAGAGGATACTTTTCACAGTAATGTTACTCAGCCCATTGGAATGCCATTATTGTAATTATCACATTTCTACTTAATAGAATATCCCGACGTCATAAGATGCAGTTTCAAAGTAACGGTCAACGCAAATTGGTTACCTAAGCGACATTGCCTGGACTGGTTTTTCCTGGCGCCA
The DNA here is from genome assembly GCA_026413405.1 of Phytosciara flavipes. Taxonomy (NCBI): domain Eukaryota; kingdom Metazoa; phylum Arthropoda; class Insecta; order Diptera; family Sciaridae; genus Phytosciara; species Phytosciara flavipes. Next base: position 12,895 of record JANTFA010137977.1, read on the forward strand.
CGCACAGCTGCTGAAGAAATTTTCGATAAAATTGAGAGTGGCGGTCAGAGAGTATTCAGTAGCATACGTAAGAAAGTACGAGGTGTCTTTACGAGTAAGAACCAGGTGACATATAATTCAAGGTCTCAGAATAGCAGCTAGTTACGCAAAATAAATTCAACGGTAACTTCCAAAGCATTTCGATTCGAAGTGTCAACTGAACATAAAATCTTGTAAAAGAACGAGAATACTAACGCCAAATCGTAGATTGCTTACTCAATGCAAAGTGCCACAGACCATAAATGAATAAATTCGGGAGATGTAAATATCATTAGGTTAAAGTTGAATAAAGATGCCACACAATTCATTTTGTTGTCTATAAGATTTTACAAAACAGGCACCAGATCAAAGCATGTTTTTCAAAGGTAAAATATGCGGGCACCTTCTTTGTTCATAAATTGAAATTCAGGCTGACTTTCCTCACTTATTGTCGAAATCTCAAAATTGAGTTACTCTTTCAGTCGAATGCTCCCTTTCCAACAGAACCAATGGCTAATTCTATCACCTGTCCCGTGACTAACCAAATTGGGGCTTGAAATAGCTCGGAATCGGTGAGATTCTTTTTGGAGACACCTTCGTAGAACCTGATCTGGTATACTTGTGATCCGCTTTAGAATGGATCAAACATGCTCTAAGAAAATATCAATGGATTTCGAGATATTTTGGTTTGAAGTTTGTTAGTCACGAGACAAGGTCATGGACTGCTACAAATGTGTATGGCTGATAGCAGTTTCAAATATCAAAATTTTGTAAATTTAATTCGGCGAATAGTTGAATGCAGCCACGTATACTCTAGCGAATCATAAGAAAAATGAAATTCCATTTGGTATACTGACGATGAAGCTCAAATACAAGTTAAAGTAATGCAGTCTTGCATTGACTGCTGATTTGCTTTTGTGCGTTATGGAGACAATAATACGAACAGAATGAGTTTGAATTTATCGCTTAGTTTAGAACAATGGCGTCCTTGGGCAACTGAACACAAATATCCCACACACATGCAGGAACTTTTTTTAAACTGCTGTTAGAGATGAGTGGGAAGCACGTAGCCCATGCCATTATGGGCATCAAATATTGGGGGGCAGAAGGCATTTTAGCGAAACGTGGATGCCCATAAATCAGATTTTTGTCATAGACCGAAGGTTGAACGACGGACGGTGTAAAGTACTCTTTTAGATGGTAATAACAATTGAACCATTGAACATATGAAGGAAAACTTAAACATGGCATTTGCTTCTTGGGCTATTGGCACTCCTATCTAACTGCTGTTTCCTGTTTGACATTGCATACCTATAGGATTTCTGATGTCGATGCTCTATCTGGTCGCGTTATCAATGACTGATGTCACGTAAAAATGTGCATCTTCTCCTTTATCACAATCATAATTTTCATTATACAAGATTATCACCTATTTCGCAATTACTGGATATTCATCAGTCTCGTCAGATAGGTTTCTTATCTCAGAGTTAAACTGCTAAATAAATATTTTCTTTAAACACGACGGCTAGAAATCATTTTTATTGCTTTGCAAGATTTCAGAACTAACGGATTTTATCGACACACGAACAACTTAATGATTGCATCACATCGACAATCGTGATGCCGTTTTCCGCTTTGTAGCATTGAACTAGGCAGTAGAAAATGCAGCGTAAATGTCGATCTGCAGCAATATGAAACTGGCTTTCATTATTTGCAACGCACTACAAACAAGATACCAGAACAGATTTGAAAAAAGGTATCTACTCAACGCTGCAGTCAGACATTTTAATAGTTTTTCATAACTACGAAGCCTAAAATGAGAGGCTTTTTGACCGTTGATTTTTTTCGTTTTTGTGTTCTTGGTGCATGCAACTACATGAGTCAAAATAACAGTTCCCAAAGCGAGTTGCTTAAAAAACTCAAGTAAGATCGCGAGTACACAAATTGATCTAGAATTACTTTATAGCGCCCAATGTATGCAGTTTAATTAACTGTCCCATATCAGAAGAATCCAGCATAAATAAGTAAATTCTACACGTGTCAACATGTAATGCATCGCCTGTCAACATTATAATGAACGATTTCCGTAGTGGGTAGACATAAGGTGTAATTACAATTTTCCAGATGGGGTAGGGAATAAAATAGTTTGCATATGAAATTGATTTTGTATGCAACTTACGGTAGAAATGCGCAGCTCGTTCCTTATTAATTTAATTCAAAGAAAATAAGAAATTTAGACGAAATATGTTGTCAATGGTTTGAGTAAAAGGTGAGATTTTGCAGCGATTTTAGTTTTAGTTCAAAATGTCCTATAAAAAATGATGTAGAGTCATACAAACAATTTTGCAGATTGGGCGCTTTTATTTGAAATTGTAGCTCAGTGAAAATGAAAATTCGAATGTGGATAAATTCTTTGTTATTCGTGGGACACTTCTAGGAATTTTACATAATTCAACAGAATTTCACCAGAGAACAAACGATATTCCTCTCCATCTAGATGAGAATTGTAAATTTCACAAATCAATAAAAAACAAGTTCAGCAAAAAACATTAGGAGT
>JANTFA010137978.1:0-12638 GCA_026413405.1 Phytosciara flavipes
CCCGGTAACCAAATTTTTCGTCAATTTCCTTCCCGGTAACCAGGATACCAGGTTCGTGCACTATTTCCATGCCCGATGATATATTTCTAAGTATTTTGAGGTGGCTGTAGTCGATTGCTTCCAGGGCCGTAGCCACAGGGGGGCTATGGAGAAAGTCAAGAAAACGAACCAAATGGTTGAATTTGAAAGAATTTCATAGAAAACTCCAGTTGAGTATAATTTGACAAAGTAATTTGGATCATCATTCTCCCGATTTTTAAAGTCTCCTCGAACAATCTGTGAACAAAATTTCAGCTCATGCTATCTGATATCTTCTTGAGTTTTCGTTACAAACCCATTGGTTGGATAGGATAAGGATCTGCATGTTCTTTTGTAAATTGTTTTATTTTCTTAAACCTTTAAGTAAACTACTACAGCCCAGTGGTTTCGTTTTCACACTATTTGATGTGAATGCTTTAGACTCGAAGGTTCTGAATACAGTGCAGGGGTGGATTAAGGTTCACAGCACCAACAGCAGGCAGAAACTCACAGGCAGGCGTCAATTTCACAAGTTTCAATAAAAGGCTTTGATTTCTTTATTTATTACTTGCTTCTCCGCCAAAAATTTTACTGTCTTGAAGAGTATTGCTCTACAATAAAGCGGATTATGTGGTGAACGACATTTGTCAAAAACTACTATCGTTAATAACGGCCGGTGAAGACGGTATGCCATCCCGAATACCCGGTTTTTACAAAATTATTTCAAAATAAATATTTTTTACTTCAAAAACTCTGGGGGAATTTGAGGGAAATGTGTGACAATTTTTGCACCCACTAATAAAGGCAAATAGCCAAAAGATATAAATCTGGTAAAAAATCAAGCGACCGTTCTTCTCCTTATCTTTCTCAAATTTCTTTCAGTAGATTCGTCCAGTTACTTCTAATAAAAGCAATAGATAAAAGTTCGTTGAAGTTTTTGGATTTTCATTTTTAACGAAAGTGTCAAAAAATCACAATGTCGAAATTGAAAAAAAAAAATTTTGGCTCGCTGCGCTCGCAGTATTTTCACATAAAGCTTAGTGTTTACCATTAGAGCTTCAGCCCCTTCTGAAAAAGCGATCTAGCTACGACTCTGATTGCTTCGTTCTTTGCTATTGTGTCAACAGAAAGACAAATTTGCTCTATGAAACAGCAAAAAAAAAGTTGAACTTGGTCTGACCCCAAAACTTGTTGTTTGTGCCAATCCGCACAAAATCTGGTTATGTAACTCATGTCCAGAATTTGCTGAAAATTTATGGGTAAAAAATCACGTCCCAATAAAGCATGTCGAAAACACCTTTGATTAATGTCTTCCATTATTAATGTCGCATTATTGTTCAATTTTTCATTTCATTTTTTATTTGGTGAGTTAAAAATCCATTAGAGTACTATACCATACCTATAGATTACCAATTTATGTAAATTATGGCGACAAAAAATGCCAAAATCTGAATCGATAAATCTAGAAGAATAAATCAATAAATTAGTTGGTTTCTAATTGAATATTTTATGTTTCTACTAATCCATCATTAGTTTACGTGGGGAATGAATGTCGATTCGGCTATTCACGAGCAGAGCAAAGACGATGGTCAAAACACCACAAAGATTGCGCAGGAAAATACCAGTCACCGATAGCGATATTTTCATCAAAGGTCAGTGTTGATAAGCAGTGATTTACGCATAGTTCTCTGATTTATTACCATAACTGGCGTGTAGAAACAAAGCACACGACAACTAAAACAAATGCAAATTCGGCAGCTATTTACATAACACACAAAAAAAACCTTTCCCACGTTTCAGACAATTCCCTTAACAATGCCAGCAATCGAAATGGTGGGCTATCACAATCTGCTACCTGGCCCATTACTCATCCACAACAATGGTCATTCGGGTAAATAAATTTCAGATATTTTACTGACCTTTACACAAATAAATAACATCTTTCCGATTTTTCATCTAAATGTATAGTATCAATGTCAGTACCGAAGGATGGACTGAAGAGGAACGAACGGCTACCGTACATCTTTGGTGGAAAATTGCACGAAGAATATGAAATCGAAGGATTGCATTTCCATTGGGGTGACAAAAACAATCGAGGATCTGAGCACCTAATGAATGACATTAGATATCCAATGGAAATGCATATAATCCATCGAAATATGAAATATGGAACGGTGCCAGAAGCTCTGAAACATGAGGATGGCTTGTGTGTTCTTGGTTTCTTCTATCAGATCAGCGAGCACGAAAGTGATGTACTGACAAATATTGTACGAAACATATCGACACTCGAAGAGTACAACAAAACGGTTCTACTCAATTCCACATTTTCGCTGTCATCGTTGCTTGGGAATATCGATACGGATCGATTCTACATGTACAGAGGTGAGAATGTTTTTGTTTGTTTCATCTTTTCTCTTGATTATACTCATTTTTAACTGATAGCAGTGTACTTTGGCTATATTTTCATCTTTTCGGCTAAATTCTCACACCAAAACTAAGCTAAGTAAGCTCGTCATCTTTTCGTAAGCTTTTCGCCCCAGTAAGCTCAGCAGCTTAGTAAGCTCAGCAGCTTAGTAAGCTCAGCAGCTTAGTAAGCTCATCTTAGCAAGGTCATCAGCTTAGTAAGTTCATCAGCGTAGTAGCTTTATCAGCTTAGTAAGCTCGTCAGTATATTAAGTTCGTCATCTTATAAAGCTTGTCAGCTTAGTGAGCTCGAAGTCTTGATCAAAAACTTTGTTAAAAAAATTAATTTACAATCGAAGAAATAGTGGGCGAAAGCAGTTGAATTTATTATGACGATCCCATATTTGACACAGTATGACTTTACAATTTAAAGTATTCTGTTCGATCTTTCTAGGTTCATTAACAACGCCACCGTGTTCCGAAGCCGTCAGATGGGTACTGTTCCCAGACACATTACCTTTAACTATTGCACAAATAACAGCATTCCGCCAGTTGTCGAACGGAATCGAGGGTTCAGTGCTGGTAGACAATTATCGCTCACTGCAACCCATTGGCAATCGACGTGTATTCATCCGTAATGTTAATCAGAAAAACACAAGACTATCGTCAATGAACAAAGAAATTCATTACTCAAAGTGGGATTGGCTCTACTGAAGCGGATTTTTTTTGACGACTCTGCGTTGTTTTTGTAAATAAAATCTGTAAAACTCAAAACCAAATATTACAATTGTCGATGTGATGAGATTGTAAAAGATGATAAAATTAAAGTAAAAATTTTGTAACGAAACGAAACTTTTTTAGACCCGTACGAAGAACGAGGGTCTCATGCCTTTACTCTTACGTTTGTAACACGTCGACTTCGAACACCGGAGTAAGGGCAAAGCTTCTGGGGCCAACCCTAGATGCCAAATCAGCATTTAAAAAAAATGTCCGTCGGTCTGTCATCACGATAACTTGAGTAAAACGAATCCAATCTTGATGGGACTTTGTTTCCTCGATTTTTTATCTAAAAAGCCAGGCTAAGCTCGAAGATGAGCGAAATCGGTCGAGCCGATCCAGAGATATGGTCAAAATAGTCCTATTTTCGAGGTCTGGTCGAGGTTTATCGCATATACCGACGATATTGCTATCAGAGAGTTCATAGATGAAAGGTATTGATTACACCAATCCAGGAAAAAAAGTTTGTCAAAATCGGATCTTGGGCTCAAAAGTTAGAGCCCATAGAGTGGGCCTAATTTGAGCTACTCGGCTGTACAGCGAAGGTAGAGTTTTTTGTCGATATCTCGAGTAAATTTCATTCGATTTTCATGATCTTTTTTTTGTTTGAAAGGTAAAGACCGTATAGATATAACTGTCTTCGGTAACGTAAGAAAATGGCCGCCAGCCACCATATTGGATTTCAGTGTTTTTTGCCTGTATTTCGAGTAAATGTCACCTGACTTTGGTGATTTTTTTATAGAGTTCAGATTATAAATGGGACTTCGGACGGGGCTTCATTTTTCAATGCCTCTGAGTAACACATCGAACATTGCTTAGAAAAGGAAAAACCGGTTTTACTCTGCGTTTGCACATAAAATAGCGCATGTACCTCTCTGTCCAAAATGTTTATTTTGACGACTAGCATTATGTCTCACGCCTTCGAGTCGGTACATAACTTCCGACTCGTCAAAACAAACATTTGGGACAGTAAAATTTTTAGTTTGAGTCAGTTTCTGCTACGATTTTTTTGCCTTGTAAGAATTTCATAACAAAACTCGAAATCTCTTATTACCAAACGCAAGAAACCTTTTTTGCGACTTTTTGATTTGAGCCATTTACGAGTACTAACGGGCGTAAATGTTGGTCGTCACACATCGAAGAATATCGAAATTGTTGACAAAATAAATTCATTGGCACGAAATGACGAATGGAATTTAAAAATAAAACTTCTGTTGGAAAGTCTGCCGTGCCAGACAAGCTGAAAATTCAAATATTCGTATTGTCAGGCACGACAGACATTGAAGCAAAAATTTTATTTTTCAATTGCATCCACTACCTTTATATTGTACCAATTTTGGATATGTGACGGCCGATATATTACACTAGAGCTACACTCGTTATGATCCATCCTCACTTTTCACAGACCGGCCCCTCTCTCCTCTTGTCCGCACATTTCCTATAACTTATAACACACAAATCACATTTCCATCGTACCGCTCCTCCCCCTTCAAAGAGTACGGGATTTATGGATGAGCCTTTAGTTTAGGGTGACCCCCATAAATTGCGTCCAATGTTTTTCCCCTTTTTTGACCCCCATAGTCTACGATGTCAGGAAAGGGTAGTTTTATGGATAATGACAACAAACAAGCAAGCAATGAGGTTTAATTGGTGTGGTCTGCAGAAAATGAAGAAGATTCGTCCTGGAAATAAATGTTTGTCGTCTGTGAAAGGCAAGTATCGAAACAATCGGACATTTGCTGTTGCTTTTTTATTTTATTTACATCAAGAAAATTTCTTTGTATTTTCAAAGCAAATCAATTCGTCAATAAAAACTTGTCTTTTAACAATTTCCACAGTGTTAGACACTTCAATCATTACATTGGTTGCGTTACATGTACTTAAGGTTTAAATTCATAATTATTTTTAACTTAGTGACTTATTTGGTCCAAAACGAAGAAGAAAAAAACAACAGAAAAACGAACACAAACAAAAATCATATTTTTATTGCTAGCGATATTTCTACTCCATAAATCTAGAGAGCCGTGTAGTTCACCATTTTTGCGGTGAGTGGTGGGAAAAGGCTCATCTTTTAGTTCCAAGAACAGCGAACGTGCGCACCAATTTTTTATTTTTATCATTTCCAACTTAATGCTCGACAATTAATTTTAATTAACTTTCTGTAAATTGTATAAATTCGGACTCGGGGAGCGGTGGAGGATTAACGATTCCAGCGCCCTGGGGCGTGAGCAAAGCGTTTTTTTTCCGATTTTCCACTTTCAAAACGTTGTATTTCTCATCCTTCAACGTCCTTCACACTCTCCAAGCGCCCCTTACTGCTCCAGCGCAATGGGCAATGTCTTGATTGATATGGGTATAGGTTAATACGCCACTGTCGGTGAGGCTCAAAGCTTAAAATTTGAAATCATTTTTATTGTAAAACTTATTGTCCATGAAAATAGTTTTTATTCAGAAGAACTTGAACAGCTTCACATTCTCAAGTTTTTGCATTGATACGAAATTAGATTTTTTATGAGAATTTATAGGGGTGCTGGTTAGTGTTCATTTATAAAGCAAAATTTGAGTAGGAGAGAATGACCACGATTCGTTTTCTTCATGCTGGAACGTTAACGGTGCGTCACAGTTAAGCGTCATTTAAAGATCTATCGTTACGGCAGAAATGTACATTTCTCGGTCGCTCTGACTCATGTCTAATTCTTTTAGGGTAAATTTTATGACATGTCCAGTGATGAACGAAATTTCGTTTTGATGTACCTCACAAGCTGCATGACTATCTTTGTAGCCATTTCTACGTTGAATTTTATAGCATCTACCAGTCGGCTGAATTCAGGAGATTTCAAGATGCTCAAGATGGTTTAAAGATTTTCAGTCACGGTCAAGGGACATTAATTTTCATTGCTTCTTTTGGAAAATTATCGAATGAACGTCAACATTAAGATGGAAACCCGTTCCAGTGTTCGCCTGAAAGTAATTCAAATGTCAGACATTACCGTTACCAGTACCAAAAAACTGTGTAGAATCAGCTTGGCTAATATTCACTAGAGATTGATGAAAGGAAAACACATAACAGGTCTAGTGATTCTGCTATGAAGAGTTAGCTAAAGACTCAGAGACTGAGCAATAATCACGGTAATCAAGATACCAGAAATTGAAGGAGAAACACGTAGTCTCTCCCGTAGCTCCAGGAATGTATTTCCAAGTGGTCCGGATACCAAGTGGTATTTGGTTTGGTTGTTCGGAAAGTACCACTTGGTATCCGTAATGATTTTGGAAAATTGGAAAATTCGTAGACTTCAAGGTTATCCCAAGTCTTACCGAAAACTCTTTAAATCTACTGACACGCACGTCCAAATTGGTACAATGGTCTAAACAGCCTCCATACATTTTGCAACACTCAAAGGGGAATTGTTCTCAAAGTGTATGTTCTGGGTGGTACAGGGTGGAATTTTGCGATGACGACACACGACGCTATACGGGCTTGAAGAGATGAACGGTTGGTTATTGTGAATATTCGCTCCAAGTTCATATAACGGACCTTACAGCCCAAATGACCATTTGGTCAGTCCCGTCCTGAACAGACAGCCAGAATATTTTCTCAGCATAAAATGATACACGGACAGTAGATTGATTGAAGAAAGAAAGAAATCAAACGGAAAAGCAACACGGGTCTCGACATCAGTAATATTTATCGGTTGCAATGAAACAGAATGCGTTTGGAGAAGGTTTTAAAACTAAACTTAAATACTGAGTTCTTACAATAAATTTTCTTTTCTTTTTTTTGGATGGGGTGTTAGCGCATGAAACGTTAGACGTATGTGACCTTAAAAATTAAGATAAAATTTGGCTAATTCAAAACTTAAATACAATTAACTTTAAACGCTGGTGTGTAGTGTAAATGAGATGGTAACATAACAGAGTATCCTTGGTGAATTGAACCTTTTCTTTTCTTTTTTTCTCTTCACTTCTTTCACTTACCGATCGTTCGTATTTAATCAGATTGAAGTGAGTTGCAATAAATCGAGATTCACAATATTCTCTCACAGCTTATCCAACTACTTAGTTAATGAGTAGCAAAAATATTCGAACATTTTTGAAGTATAAATAATAAAATTAAGTAAAAAAAATCCATCAAAAACGTAGAGATGCGAAGCGAGCCCAGGTGTTTTTTTTTCTTTCTTTCTCATTTGAAAATTAGTCTTGCTCCTCTTTGGCCGACATAAAAAGTCTTTGGCATGCGAACGTAACGGTTCCTGTATAATTATGACGGGAATTCGTTGTAAGAAGGAGAAAAGTCACTAATTATGACCGAGAGCCCACGCACATTTTCGACCCTTAGGGCTCGTCCATAAATGACTTCACGTTTTTGCAGTGCTGTCATCAGATTGAAATGGACAACTAAGTAATTTTACCAGTCAAAAGTAGGTTCTACGGCACTCCACCAAATACATCTCCAGCCCAGATGGGGGGCTAGGACATAGTATTGACTCATAAAAGTGTTTCCTTGTCGAGTTCTTAGTGTTTTCAATCTGATGGCAGCACTGAAAAAACGTGACGTCATTTGTGTACGACCCCTGATAAGGAGCTGCTTTGAACCAATTTGCAAACACAAAACTCATCTGCTCAACTATCTTTGTATTTGAGATCTATGACGGCCATAGCAACGGTATGCTTAGAATTTGTCTCAGCCGACGACAATCGTACAAAATCGATATTTGGTGTCGTACAATGAAGGTGCTAGAGCCCGATGAAGAGATGACCGGGTCGAGGTTTTTTCGAAACTTAGCTTGACCCGAGCTCACCCCTGAGTTTAATTTTTCAAAACAGTGACCCCGACAAACTTGGTAAAATTGAAAAGGGTCGGTTTACGGTTCGGGCAAGCTTTTAAAGTCCATTTGGGGAACCCGCTCATCTCTAGTCTGGCATGTCTGATAAGTTGTGAGTTCGAAAATTTGACTTGTTACGCAAGCCAGAACTTCCTACCAAAAATTAATTTTTCGAATGGCATCCTTCCTTGGCCTCTTTCACCTTCATTTCGACACCAATTTGCACGATGTTCAACGGCTGAGATATACACTAGGACTACGGTCGCTGAGTTCAATTCAAATACAAAAGTCTTAGAACAAATGGTCAATGGAACAGTTCCAAATTGATCCCTTCCCCTTATGAGGTTCCAGAATGCTTGTGAGCTCTCCGGGCCTATACGAGATCAAGTAACTTACGTATGGCGGAGTTTAGCCACTCCGGTTTGTCCCGCCACACCACTCCGACTAGATAAACGGGTATTCCGAGTACGGTTATCAGCACACCCATTCCAACTTCATATGGTGCCACATAGCACGGTACAACAATGAGGAACGCACAGATTATGATGAAAACGATTGGAACGATCAACGGTAACTGAAACATAAAATCATTTTCCTCAAATCAGTTTGCACGAAGATATTTTCAAGAAATTTCGCCTACTTTTATGGGTCGAACCATGTTCGGTCTTTTCCATCTGAAATACAGCACTCCCGACACCGACACCATGATGAAAAATGATTCCACTATGCTGCTGTACGTAATTAACACATACACGTCCGGTATGCAAACCATGATCAGTGACAACAGGCAAAGGAAGACCAGCGACGGTGTCGGAGTATATTTATCAATGTTAATGTGCGACAAAATTGTGGGCATGTGTCCATTACGAGCACCAACGAAACACATTCGAGATGAGGTCATAATGTGCACAGATAAGCCACCGAATGCCGATATGGCCACCAATACCGGAATAATCCATTGACCGTAACTGAGCACTTCGTTGCCGAATGTCTGGAAATTCAATGTAATATTTAAGTGTGTGGAGACATGGAATATGACGACGAATCCAGGTTTTGTTTGGTAAATGATAAAAGCGAAACTTACCACCGCAATGGCATCAGACGCGATCATCTGTTGCGAACTCAATACGGCACAGTACGCCATGTTTGCGAACACATAAATAACGGTAACCAGCGGTAGTGAGATATAAATGGCTCGAGGTAGATTTTTGAATGGATCACGCAATTCTTCAGTCATAAAGTTGAGGTAGTTCCTACAATTTGAACAGAAAATTGTCTTTAATTTCAATAAATTGGGGTGTAATCAATCGAAGGCGAAGAAGGCAAGCAAGGAATGATATTGGTGACCTTTAAGAAACGGATGACCATCGGCTATCGATAGAAGAGACCAGTACATTCGATGATCACCTTTGGTGAATTGTGTGTTTGAACGAATGAAGTAAAAGATTCTATTTGTCGAACACTAGAAAATACCTCGGAAAATTTCCAAATTCAATAAACTGTAAATTGCTTTCAGACTTCATGAACAAGTCCTGAAGACTCTGCAGTGAATAGCCTTGCACACATCCAATTCTCGAAATAATGGTTCCAATTCAAGCCTTTTACTGCACAAGAATATTATTTTCGCTACAAAATATGACGCCAACTCACTAGCTCCGAAACTCATACGGGTACAAAAATAAACAAATTCGAGGTCAGATAAAATCGATTCCTTTCGTAAGAAAAATGTAGCTTGAGTTAATGACAATCGATGGTGTCACGGTTATTCTTGTTGGTTATCAGGCCTAGTTAGCGAATATTGCGAAAAAAAATTGTTTTGCTGTGGCGGACGTTCATGAATGACGTCAACCGAAAACGAAATTGTTTAACGCGCGCCCCTATCAGAAATACCCAAGAAATGGATAATTCGAATGACACCGCCTCTACTGAACGTCCAAAACGCCAGACCCCCTCTTTTCTTCAGATTGTTGTATACAACGTCGTCTAACAATGACCCACAATTTTCAGTACTTCGTTGATGTATGTCGTTGTGTTCAGGATCTGTCAAGGTAAGACAGGATGACATCTCACCGCAGTCATTCACATCAATTCTGGAGAGTATTCTCAAGAAATTAAACTGAAGTGAAATGGGAGTCAACACAAATGGAGATTGACTGACTCCATTCTGCAGATAACATCATCCTTATGGCAGCTAATCTAGACCAAGCACAGGTAATGTTAGATCAGTTAAATAAGGAGTCAAGCAAAGTTGGTCTCAACGCGAACTTATTGAAGACCAAAGTAATGACAAACATTGACGAGGACACTGTTATCGAAAGAGTCGACAGATATGTGTACCTCTGTCATAAACTGGAATTGGGTCTGAACAACCAAACTGCAGAAGTTAGGCGTAGAATTGGTCTGAAACGTAAAGGGTTTGACACACATGCGTCCTTCCTGTATTAACGTTTGAAGCGGAAACGGTAACAATAATCTAAGTGAATTCAGAGTGGCACAAACAGCAAACGAAGTATGCTTCGAATTACGCTCAGAGACAGAAAAGCAAATCAATGGATTCGACAGAAGACAGAAGTCGTTAATGTCATAGAAAGAAAAGTGGAGTTGGGTGGGACACATTGCAAAGAGGACAGATGGACGTTGGACAAAAACCATCTGGACTGGAGACCACTTTAACCAAGACCGAGAGGTAGACCATCAAAGAGGACGAATGGAATCACAAAATTTCTAAAGGAAAAGGACTTAAGAGAACTGGCAACAAGTAGCAATGGATCGTCCAAGATGGAAGAAAATCGGGGAGGCCTAGAAAGAAAACACATCGACACAGTTGTTTCTAACCGTAGGTAGGTAGGACGTGTCCATCACCTTCTATACACTCATCCAACAAAGTCCAGTTTTGGTCGATCCCCCTCTCACCCATTCAGTGGGCGTCAGAAATGGACGTCCACTGTACTGATAATACCAAACAATGTGGTGAAATTGCATTCGATTTAAATGCACTCACCCAAAACCCAATCGATCCCGCATGCATTTATCGTATGAAACATATTTGTTCCCGTTTCTGTGTTACGTAAAATGTGCAATCACAAACGTTATTATTGCGCTGAGCATTTCGTTTGATGATGACCTTTTCGGATCAACAGGTTTCTTTGCCTCTGTCCCACAGCAGCAATAAAATTTCTCAAATTGCAGCTAATTTGACTGCATACAATGATGCTGTAGCATATGGTACGTGCCCGACCGATTTAGTAAAAATTTAATTTTGCCATCGCTACTGGTACATCGATACATTCGCAATTTGTAGAATTTTAATTGACGGACGTGTCATGTTAGGAGTTTTGAACGTGATGTTGCATCGAAAATTGATAAAGATTGATCATGAGCGGAGCAATTTTGCTCTACCCTAAACTGAACCACTCAAACATCAAAACGAAACTTTGACCTTCTACGCTTATCGAATTTGTTTCCACAAACAAAAAATTCCCCCGAAATCATTTTATCGTAATCGTATGACTCACCATCCGGCATACGAAAAGATTCCAGAATAAAATGCGATGGAAATTTTGCCTGGATCTGTTTCAGTGTTAGCAAATGGTTCGTTAAAGTTGTCTGTGTTGCCTGCAGAAAGAGAGTAGAGAGAAATGCTGTTATCAGATTCGATATCTCAATTGCATTGTAACATACCGATGGCCATCCAATACACTCCCAATATTATCACCAGCACCAGTGCTCCGATTTTCGTAAACATGAAAACGTTCTGCATTTTGGTGGTTGATTTCACATCATAACAATTGACAAATGTTAGGAAACCTAAACGAAATTCATCAGTTCAGAGGTCAATTGTTGTTTGTTGTAGATTCAGCGTTATACGTACATATTAACGCCGCTGCCATAAGCTGCGCGGCCAATGTCGGTACACCGCAGTCACCGGGAAAGAATGGTTGCAGAATGTAATTGGCTACCGTCAATCCCATAATGGCATTTGTGGTGGGTCTGAAACGAGAGAGACAGAGGATCGACTTTACTGTGTGCTGTTCATTTGATTGTGATGCTACTTGAATTACACAAAAATGAACATGGCATCCCATAGGTACAAAAAGGCCGGCAACGAACCGAATGCTTCGAGAATGTAGGCATAATCACCACCTGATGTCAGGATGGATGTTCCCAGTTCTGCATCTGCAATCGAGGTGAAATGAGAAAATTTTGATTGATAAAACGGAATACAAATCTGAAACTTACAACACAATGCACCGATCATCGATAGCAGGCCACACATTACCCATATTAGCAACGATGCACCGACTGAATTGACCTCTTTTATCACGCCTTTGGGTGATATGAAAATTCCTGGAATTTCATAAGAAAAACAATTGTGAGCCGGGTTGTGAGAGGATTAGATTGGAAACGATTTTTTTTTTCTCGAATCTGTTACTTCATTTGTTAAAAGTATTGACTAGCGGTAGGGCTCGTGCCATAATGACATCCACCAAACAGCCTAAATACTGAAATTGTCAAAACATGCAGGTGGCCCCTCGTTTCAAAATTTCTTCAAATTTTCTAAATTTCTCTGCAAAGGACCACCTCATATCTTCGAAACTTGTGGTCGTAGAGCGCTTC
>JANTFA010137989.1:0-12635 GCA_026413405.1 Phytosciara flavipes
GTCGAGTTATTGATGATTTAAAATTTCTGGCAGCACTGAAAAAGGTGGACGTCATTCTTGCATGACACCTGAGGAGGTTATGCCATCCGCCATTTTTTCAGGTAAATGGTGACAGACCTCTCGTATACAAAAGACAAACTCACCCCAGTTAAGTTTGTCTGGATTGGTGAAATTTGTGCATGGAAAGTGGTGTGGCAGCCGATTATCTGTTCGACAAGACCTTTTCCGTATATAACCTTGGTCCAAAGCAGGTACGTTGGCAGATTCAAGACATTTTATAGAAGGGTAGCGCAGATTGTTTGGTGAAAGAGGATCTCACCATGTACAAAATTAAGACCTTGGACAATTAATGGTCGTATTGTAACACATGAATATGTGTAACGTAAAGAAACTAGTTTTCGAAACCCCATGCTTGCCGCATTTAATTTCATAAACGCGTATCAATACCAAACACGAGCCAATCTTAATCTATTAAAATCTGAAAGTGAAAACCTTTTTTCTGATATATTACCAAAAAATGGTTATCGTGTGGGGCTCGCAGCAAAATCGAACAAAAGTCAATCGAAAATTCTTTATTTATGTCCTAGGTCGTCGATAGCGACTTTGAAATCATATGGAAGAATCGTTAGAGGAATTAAGAGACGATGATGACAGACAAAAAAAAGCGAAATTTTAGCTTACAGGTATGGGAGTTGTATCTACCGAGACGGATGGTATATTGGATTTGTAAACAAAAGTGATTTTACAAAAGCTTTTACTTGCAACCTTTGAACGAAAAGTGTGTTTGAAAAGAGAACCAAAGAGAGAGAGAGATATGCGGAATAAAATGCGGCCATTGGAAATTTCGGATGATGATCACATGATTTTTGTTAAATAAATATGAAAAAAAAAATTATTTTTTTTTTCATCGAAATATACAAAAGTAAAATCAATCTCCACGCCATGACAACAACACACTAATTGCCTTCAGGGAAAATATCCGTTCGTATAATTTGTTTCATTGAAAAATATTAATTTTTTTCTCTCTCATGATTTTAAGCATATTAAAGTCAATATGAATAAATATCCATTAAAAATTCTAATAATGCATTGAGACAACAAACACTTACTTAGCAGGTGTATTACCCTCATCCGTCCAGCTAAACATTCGTTTCAGTTTCTTTTTATCAGCCACTGAAGCTATCATTTTGATGACTGTATTATTGTGCAAGGAAAACTGGTTTGGTCACTTAAAATGTATTTATTTTACTTATAATTTTCACTTCATTCACATTCAAATGAATAACAAAAAAAAATACTTGGCGTTGCTTAGATCACACACAGCACTGTGTGTACTGGGAAAACACACTACACTGATGAAAATCGTGTATTGATTGCGTTCGATACGTCCCCGTTTTTTTTTTTAAATAAGTTTTTATTTAGAAATATAAAAAGTATTTTCAACGAAGAAAAATATCAACAAAATCAAAACCCCAACAACATCAACAACAAACCCAATGTGAGACGACTTAAAAGTACAGCTTGAGTTGTTACTTCACTGTTTTAATAATAATTTAATAATTAAAAGAGGAAAAAAATGTTTTTTTTATTTTTTATTTTCAACTCACTTCTTTTCACAATTTTTAATTGTTTTTCAGTTACAACGATTAAAATAACTGCGTCTCGCGACTGTATTTAATTTTTTAAATAATTTTTTTCCTTTAAATTTCAATGACACGAAAAAAAATTGTATCTCGACCGATTGATTGATATTAATATTTGTGTAAACGTTAAAATTTCAATCCATACAAATAGAGAAATGTGAAGACAAGACACAGCAACAACAACCAACCAAAAAAAAGACTCCAACAAAATTTCCGCGACACATTAAAAATGATAGTACGTCTTGTTACAACAAAGATGAGAGACTACTTTTTAGTTTGTACCGAGATAAAAATGTCCATACGCCATAGCTCTATTCAAACACGTTTGACATGGCTAAAAAATGTTTGTATTCGCGCGGTGGCGATGATGGTGATGATGTTGATGATAATGATGTCGATGATGGAATCTAAACTTTTATTAACATGAAAAATATGTATAAAAATCACGCGACAATATTTCTATATGGTTTGATTTCGACTGATTTTTCTATCAACATTTTACCTCCACATCAAAGTGTAATTAAGTGTAATTGGTTTCTATCTCTGCATCCATTGGCATTTGGATTTGAACAGAAATATCTATTTGGGAAAGGCAGAAATTTGTTTTTAGTATTTTTAAGATCGGTGGTTCGGAGCGACTTTTGTCGTCGAGTGTTAAAAAGGTTTTTCTTCGATGAAATGTGAAGAGATTTGTATATACTCTAAGCAACAGGTGTAATACTTTGTTACAGTTAACACTTTGGGTTCAAGGCAAACAATGCCACAACTCTTGTAATAATACTAATTAACGCTTGGTATATCGTCGAGGTCAGACTGTAACTCATTATCTTTGTAAATTAAGCACAAATATGTACACTTCAGTATGTAAATAAAGTTTTTATTCTCTTGTGTGATTTGTTCACGATTTTTATACCACAAAATATATTCGGATTCATACCGAAAAAGCCTCCATTCAAATGACACAAAACGGACAACATCAAAAATTAATAAAGGTGGAACGGTAACTGATTATATTCTGTAATTTCGATGGGACGACCACATATAAACAAATTAGGAAATTTCCGTCACGGAAAGATTTCACATCCAAAAATATATTATTTACGACCACGGAAAGAAAAACGCCATGTCATTGCGTATTGCATATCGCCAATTCTAATATCGACATCTTTATATCCAATAAACAGTTTGTGGTTGGAATTGTTCTGAAGGGGTGCCCCATAAGAATCGATGACCACAATTTTCATCGTTAAATTTTGATGTTCATTGAAAGTGAAAAGGTCACAGTGTTTTGTAAAACTACTGAACACAAACTATTTTTTATTGCTCGGTAAGGAAACTTTGGGGAACTTGCTCATATTCATTTGCCTGCTGCATACTTGCCAAGGGGCATATATTCATTGAAAATCTTTTCTCAGCCAAAAGAAGGTCCATCAAAATTTTAAGTAAGAAAATCCTAATAGAAAATCATTGAGCAATCCTCTAGCAAATCCTCCAATTCATTGGAACTCCTTGGAAACGCTCAAGAAAATCAAATGAAACGATGAAAATCCTTGAAAATTGTGAAAGAAAAATCCTCTGGAAAACCGTTAAAAGTCCATAGAAAACGACAAGGAAATCCTCGAAAATCATCGAAAGTCGTCGGAGGATTTTCTTCCAAATCGATTTTTTACCGCCAAGGCATGATGGCACATTTTTGGCCAAATGAAGGAACAAGGAACAAGACCTACATTTTTCGACGTTTGGCCAAAAATGTGCCATCACGCGTTAAAAAATCTATTTGAAGAATGTCTTGGCCAAACAAAATGTCACTCAGGTTTACGATTCAAACGATACCCCTAGATACTTGCGCATATTTGATGAAGACATATGCACCAACACAAGCAACTCATGGCACGGAAAAACTTTGGATCTGTTGTAGGTTACAAATCCTTAGGAACAGATATTACTGGTATTCTTAAGTCTATCTACACTAACGGTATGATCTATTTTTAGAACAAAAGTCGAAGAATTGAATTCCAAGAATTGTGTGAACAATGTAATGGTAGTACAGAGTCCCACGAATATTTATCAAGTGATAGGTGGGATGGGTTAACGCTAAAGCTTAGAGTACATGACGGACGGGAAAGTCAAAGAAAAAAGTTTGCACAAATTTTCAGAAAACTTACCAATTGAACATTGACTGAGACACAAAGCAGATAAAAAAGGTTCGAAGGTTGCTAGTTGTTGGTCGACTAAGTACTACTATCAATGAAGCAAATTTCAGTAATTCATATAAAATGAGGAGTTGAGTTGGGATACATCACAAAGATAACTCATGATCAGTGCTATCAAATCGAAGACATACGTCTTATTTCGTCGTAGAATACTAAAAATATGACAAGAATCGGAATGAAACATCAAACAGCTGAGACATCAAATCTCACCACAAACCGAATTCAAGATGCGGAAAGTACTCTCTGCACGATGTTAGCCAAATGTGATGGGCAACTGAAGGTTTGTAAGTCACCAATGAATACCAATTCCCAAAATTAGATAAATGTTACGATTGTCAGATAACGATGAATGTCCTCATGTGTCTAAAAGCTTAAACTTTTGTGGCATTGTCATACTAATCGACGAATATATTGAGTGAAGGCTGTCTAGTTTTAGTGTAGTGTTATTTTGAACCTAAAATCAACGTAATTCGTTTCACGTTAGGTCATCTAGAATTCTTAGAGGAAACTCTTAGTGCTCAATGCGCCAAAAGGTCACACGAACATTACAGAGTGTAATCAGATTGTCTTGTGACATTCATTACGTTCGGTTGACCATGTAAGCAATCGAAAAAAAAACTATTTTCTGGAGCCTCTATTTATGAATCACCCCTCAAATGAAACGCTAACAGTGAACTGTTGTTCGTTATCGAAAACCTCCTAGCAAAGCATCAGGAATATTTTTGGAAAAACGATATCAGTGGAGTCAAAAGTCAATCGTAAGTTCATGTCGATCGTAATAACACCAATTATTATAAGTGGAGACACAAACGCTATTTTTGATCATTTTAGTTAAATGTCTGGCTTTAATAAAAGCCTCTGCGACGGCACGGGTTTTAATAAATTCCAACTTTTTTTAAAATCAAAGCTTAGTATGCGACTGCATCGAAAAACTGCCAGGTTTTCACAGCAGCAGCAGAAGTATCAGTTAAGTGCAGCAAAACAGGTTGTTGCTAAGGATAGACCTTCTTTCGATTGTTTTTCCGTCCAATTTCTCTCACCTTAGCTCTTAGAATCATGAAGAGTTACTAATCTTACCAAGCAGAAATACCCTCCTTTGATTCTTCTTTGAATCTTGAATTTGTGATTCTTAAATTCTGCAATGCAACAGAGCGTCATTGCAGGAGACTCAACTGGTTTTTCTTCTGATTAACTACATGTAATAACAAAGTGTGAAATACCGAAAAAATATCTACAATTTATAAAAATAGAACACAAACTGGTCGGCTGGTATTCTCTTAGGTTTAATTGCATTTAACTTCACACGTTGAATGTACTTTTGAAGAAAATACCCAATTGTTTTCGGTGAATTATTCCAAGTTGAACGTAATGCAGGGATTTTTTTCTGTATTACAAAAAGATAAGGTGAGTCATCATTTGATTTCGAATGAAATTTATTTACGGAGGGTTTTTTTGGTCTCATTCCCGAAACTCAACTTCATACTTATCTCTTACACTGATGCAACGAATGACTGGATATTCTTAGATATTCTAGGAACGACAGTGACATGTCATTTTAGGCTTCTTATCTTTTGCGGTTAGATTTCCATGACCGATAACAGTTTTTCTACTGTTCAAGTTATAGACCCGTACGAAGTACTCTAATTCTTTTACTTTTACGTTTGTAACACGCTGAATTCGAATCGCTGAATAGGTGAAACCTCTGCCAAATCAGCTATAAAAAAGTCCGACTGGGTTCCGAGGTTGCTGTCTATATAATGAGCCTGATCGAGCTACTCGGCCGTACAGTGAAGGTAGTAATTATGAACGATATCTCGAGCAAATTTCGTGACGGAAAAAACGTGATGTCTGCGTGAGAAAATACTCTTCAAAGCTAACAAAATTAATAAAAGCTTGAGCAAAGTGACTGTTCATAAATGGTCCACCGTAAGGGGAGCAGGGTTAATGTTGAATTGAAAGTATGGTGTACAAGGGAGAAGGAAGTGACCTTTTAAAATATCGAAAATCATTAATTTATTTCGAAAAGCAGTGAGCGTCATTTTCAAACAGCCCCAAAAAGACCTTCATCCCAAATATTCACCAAGCAAAATAAAATTGTGGTTCACCTCGCGAGTATTGCTAAAATCAATAACAAATGGCAGCAACGCTCGAAGTTAGAAGTAGTGTTTAGCCATTTTAACTGAAATCTCAGGGGAAAGCTAAGATGACGATTTCATTCGCTTAATTGATTTCGAGTCAACGATAAAAAAGTGATGCAGACATCCACATTAGTCACAGTAAATAAACATTTACCCGCGTAACATCGTCGAATTACATAGGTATGCGAATCGTACAGTACAAACAGTTGTGTAATCAATACCGATACAAACGAGTAGTTGTGGTTACAGTAAAACAAAATACGAGTCAGGTTTTACATACCTCGATTCTATGTGTTACAATTTTTAGAAGGCATTGCAATACAACAGTCACACCATCAAGGGGTTTAAGTCATTTGAAAAGCATCCCATCAAATTTCGATAGTACATCCAACTTTTCGACACCATGGACAATGACAGCGGTGACGAAAATCAGGCCCAAGACGGTGAAGATGATGACCTTAGTTACGAACGATTGCTGGTCGACGAATATTTTCAGGAAATTGCACAGAAATCTGCCACAGTGAGAGGAGAATGATACATTTTCTGATTTTTATATTCAAACGAAAATCATGACATCTTTTCAGACAATTAAACAATTGCAAAAAGAACTAAATGCTGCAGCGGCCGACGATGTACAACGATTGATAAATATTAGTCAGAATTTGCGGCAAGCATTAATTGAGCACCAATCTGAAAATGCACGAATGCAGAATGAAGTTAAAATTGCTGTGGGAAAAGTTTCCGAAGCATTTACCATATCGCAATCCGATCAAGACACGATCAAAAAATTAAAAGATGAAATAGGCAAGTGAAATGATTTAAATGTTTAGCATATGGCACATTCCGTGAGCTGTACACGTCGGAAAATTTCACAATTCATCGGAAAGAAATAGGAAATTCCGATGATTTTTGTACAATTCACCGATGAGGACAAGTCATGGAATCTGCCGTATAGTACGTAGGGAACGTCAGTCATTGTTGTCGATATACAAACCAATTTCTGTGTGTTCTTTTTCATCAAATCATTTCTATTTTTCCTTCATAAAGTATAGCGTTCGTATCATGAAAGTTATTTTGGTGGCGAAACCCCTATTTGTTAATCCAATCGGTTTTCTTTTGTTTTATTGTGCGATTTCTGTTTTTTATGGTTGGTAGAGGAGTTGACCCAGTGTATATCTCAGCTTCCTTGCACATTGTTGAAAATTCAACGTGATGTGGAGTTGAAGGTGCAGGTTGGTGTAATAGTTATTCCTTTTGAGGATGTTCCTCTTCCTTCTCATTTTTGCCATGAGCTACAGTGCAAATTTAAAAATATTTACCTCCCCGCAGACATCATTCTGATTTAGAACTAACCAAAATACTTTGGAATGACGCTGTTTTAAACAGATGAAGCCAAAGATTTAGTTTCAATAGAAATTTGTAGATCAAAATAGGTAACAGATTCGATGTTCATACCGGTCTTCTGTGAAAATTGTAACTAGAAAATGTTTAAATGTGTGTAAATGTTTGAATTCGATGGTAGATTTACAGAAGAATATAAATTGTGTAAGTTCATGGAAATCGATTCAGTGGCTCGTGAGCTAGAGTCCTTTGAATGGGCAAGCTACTAAAGCGTAGGAAGCATTCTTTTGAAAAACTGCCTACCGAAATCGGACGCACTTTCTACTGGATGCTTTTTATTATGTGTCTAGAAGGGTATTCGACCCTAGAAACCAAAATCAAAATTCCTAGACGCTCGTGTGGCTGGTGGGATGTGATCCACAACCGAAAACATGCATTTTTCTAATGGAAATTTCTATGAGTGCATGATGGACAGGGTCTTGTGGGGTTTGGAAGCATCTACGATGTACAGTGTAAAATGTAATCGACTGACATCGTTGACATCGTACATGTAAGCTTATGTGGTTTTAAACAAGTCGACCATCTATCTAGCCATGGTTATATCACTCATAGAATTTCAGATTCAATTCATGTACGAAATTTTGTATGAGAGGGTCAGTTTATCCCTATCGTTTGCTCAATATGGATAATTGCCTGTTAGCGCAGACGTGATTTAGCTTCTTTTGTTTGCTTGCTATGTCAGACAAGACTAAAACTCATCGCTCTAAAACTCACCATGTCCTTGTCGATGATTGTTGATGATTAAGAAGTTAATTTCCTTCATGTAGATTTTTTGCTAGTCTATTTTGGAAACACTAGATTTTAGCTCCTTCTTTATAGACAACATTTCATTCAAAGAACAATTTTCGTCTGTTTTTAAAAATAGAACTTTCGTGGAAACAAACGGATGCCGCCAAAACACGTGAGCAAATAATCCAACACCAACTCCAGGAGTTGCGTACGAAAATCGAAAAACTCCAAGCCGACGCTAGTCGCTCGGACGGAAAAAGGTAAATTGTGTATTCATGTACGAGGGACTAGTCTTTATGGCTTAATGATTATTTGGGAGTGGTTTGGGAATCGTTCCTTGACCAAAAATAATTTCCATTCACGTCTTGATTATCTCATTACCACTGTCCTTCCAGTGTCGATGTTGATATGGTTCTAGCGAAACATGCAGACTCAATGTTACGGGAACGTGATCGTTTGCTCTCAGAGGTAAATGAAACGTCTCGACGGATGGAAATTCAGAAGGCAGCCATAGAGGACATTGAGAAGAAGCGAATGGATTTGGAATCGAAGAATAAAGATCTTTGTAAAATTTTGGACGTAAGTGCATCTCAGTTCGAATGATTTGTAGTAAAGAGAAAGGTAACCCGTAAAAATGAAATTATAGGAAACCGCTAGCGATGCTTTCAAGGACAAACGGTTCATTGAACAGTTGAAAAATGACATCGGCCAGTTGACAATGGAAAAGGAAACTTTTGTTGAAGACATTCAATGCTATCGGATGCAGAATGAAAGTCTGTTGGCGAATAACGCTCAGCTGAAATTCAAAAATTCGGCTGTGAAAACGAATTTGGAGAAGGTCAATAATTTGCAAACTCTGACGCAAGCCAAATATCTGAAGGCAACAGCTGAATATGAAACCCTGCTCATTACGAAAGACAAAATTCAACTGGAACTGGATCAATTGAAGAATTTACTGAAACTCAAGGAGAGCGATAGCAATGCACTTGCAAAGGAAAATGCTAAGATGACAAAAGAAAATGCTGGATGTCATAAAAGGATTATGGCATTGGAGAGTATAAAGGGAGACCAACACGGCGAAATAACGAGACTTAGGTAAGAACTGCTATGAAGAGTCTTTTATAAATGGTAAGCGCATCGTAACAGAGTCACTGCTGTTACTTCATTTGTATGAAGTATCAACTACTAGTGTAATCGATACAAAATTACTTCAGTATGTTGATTGAACACTTGCAAGAGCTAGCCGTTTCTGTCAAGGTTATGAACTGTTGTGGAGGTAGACTGATAGACGCGATTAAATTTTTTAAATCATTAGCGTCTCTGAGCTACCTTCACAACTTTCGACGGCATTGGTTACTATGAAGTCCCAATAAAACTCCTGAATTAACCACAAATACTTCAGCAATAACGCGGTAACATTGCAAAAGGAATGCGACATCAATTTAAAAGCATACTCCGACATGAAGAAGAAGTCTGATGACATGCTGAGGGAGCGAGACTTGGAACGGAAAAAATCACAAAAACAAGAGGGTAAAGCGAAACACTTCAAAGCTCCACACAGCGTTAAAGTTGACATTATGTTGCAGGTGTTATCGGCGAACAGGTTGAAATCATCGCACTGCATGAGAATCACATAAAAACTCTCAACCAGGAAATCAAGCAGCACATACTGGAAGAAACGACCCTGAACTCGACAATCAAAAAGACTGAAAAAGATCGCAACAATGCGATCGAGAGGGGAATCGTTTTAGAGGAAAAATTGGAAGAAGCTCACGGTAAGATTGATGAGTCTGAATGATGATCTGAATGCAGCAACTTTTTGATTGCTATACTTGTAGAGGACCTTCAAACAAAAACCAATCAAATTGACGAACTGAACGAAAAGAACCGTGAATTGAGCTTAAAAATTGTATCGGTCGAACAAGTATACGAAACAACACGCAGACAATGCCACACGCTACAACGAAATCTACAGTCTGTGACCGAAGACAGGGATGATTTGAAGAGTCGCTTGAATGTTTGTTACCGGAATTATTTTAAATTTCCAAAAGAAAATTAGCAAATTTCCGACATCCTCATCGTTTAGATGTTCACGGAGAAAAATCAACACTTGAAGGAAGACATCGACAAGAAAATAAACGAA
This sequence comes from Phytosciara flavipes, assembly GCA_026413405.1. Lineage (NCBI taxonomy): Eukaryota > Metazoa > Arthropoda > Insecta > Diptera > Sciaridae > Phytosciara > Phytosciara flavipes. The sequence continues at coordinate 10,268 of JANTFA010137989.1, forward strand.
TTGCAGCACACCGTACGGGTCGTTAATAAACTGGAGAAAGAACGGACATTGTTGAAAATGGAAATTCAAAATTATTGCGTTACGTTGCAACACACTCGTACCGAGTTGAAGGAGAAGAAAATGGAAATTGAACGACTGTACAAGCAGATTGCGGTAACATAACAAACTCATTGAACTTTGTGGAAATTGAAATTGATGATGTGCACAGGACGATGATGCAAAAATTAAAAAATTATCGCTGGAAATGGAAAGTTGTCGCCAGGAGAAGGACATCATAAACAATCAACTGGTGCAGAAATTAGAAGAAATTGGACTCCTCAACGAAAAAATCAACACAATGCAAATAGCTCTGAACCGAGGTTACATTCGAATGAATCTCGTCCAGAATAATACCAGGAGCTCACGTGAAATTATGTTGACTCAATTTCAGGCGAATCTCAGTATAACAAGAGACTGGAAGATGTTCGTCTACTCAAAATTGAAATTTCGAATTTAATTTCGCAACGAAACCTACTCACCAGAGGGCTAGCTAATACAGCCGACATGCGACAAGAAGTCTTACAATTGAACAGAGTTTTGACGCAGGAACGGGTCCGTGCCAGAGCCCTGGAACAAGAATTAGTTTCGTCAATGAATGTGCATCGTTGGCGCAAACTAACCGGAAAGGATCCGGACAAAATGGAACTAATTATCAAAATTCAGGCACTACAAAAGTTAGTAGTGCACCGGTTCCTCGTTACATTTCTTGTAAAAGAACATTTCTCGTCCCAATCTTTCAGGCGAATACTCAGTCAAACTGTTCAGGCCACTGAACGTGAACAGGCATTGGAAGAACAGCAAAAGCTTTATTCGTCTTTGAAGCAATTCATGCAAAAGTTGCCCAGTCACACCATTAAGGATAAACTGAATGCAACTCAGGTTGGTTTCTGCATTGTCTCATGTATAATACCAGCCGACTTTTCCCTCTTCCCTTTCAAGCGCGCTCTGACCGCCAAAACCAAAAAGGTACGCGCTCTTTCGGCTGAAATAAATGTGACTGAAGTTGAATTCAAATCGAGAGACAATCAAATTGAACTATTCAAAAGTCAACTGGTAGAGCTGAAGCAGGAGTTATTGAAAGAGGTCAGTCGGATCATTGAATTCGCTTTACTATTATCATCAACGCTAATTTTGTTTGAAAAAAAAAACAGAAAAAAGAAAAACAAAAATTCAGAGACGAACTCCGTGCCATCAAGTCTGAAATCGACACAGCACATTACTATCAAGGAGGACACAATTTCAAAGGACTGGTCAATGGCAAATTTCCGTCGAGTAGTCGATTAGATCTGAGCTAAATTGTTCGTAATTTGTAAACTGAGACAGCGATAAATCGATTCAAGTCAAGCGCGTTTCTGTTTCTCTGCACTGGCGGAAGGGTAAATTTTTCCTTACAAAAGTTGTAGATTATCTGGAGTCGAAGTTACCCACTGTGTGAAGTTTCCAATTCTGTCTGAATGCAGTAGAAAGTTTGGCTTACGTGCTGAAATGGGAGGAATCTGGCTCGATCTATAAAATGACTTCAATTGGGTCACAGATCGAAAACTCGGTAATATTAGTTTTGATAGTATCTGACTCAGCATCTGTCTTTACGAGGGATTGTAAGGCCCTGCCTCGGCCTATGAATATTTCTTACGTTCAATCATTGTTATGCACAGAGAAAACTGAAGGCAACGCACACTGTTATCACTTATCTGATTTTAAAACGAGCCTAGCATCGAAGAAGACAACGTACCATTAGGTCGCGTACATAGCTTCCAGATACTACAATCTGACGTTCGACTTCCACTTAAGGCTCGTGCAATAACGACGTCCTCATACAAGGGAAAGATGAGTTTGAGGAAGGGAAGCAGGCCATATTGTAGTCATGGGAAATATGTGGACGAAGGGAGAAAAAGGGGTCAAAAATTTTGAAAATCATGTGACGTCATTATTGCACGAGTCCTTACAGAATAAAATACACATTCCTCCCCTCCCAAAAATATTGCAACTGCATGGTGGGTCGACGCGAATATGATTTCTTTCAATCATTTTTTTGTGAATACAAACAAAACAGCTTTCTATCAATCTGTCGTAAGTTGTTCACAAAATTAGAGAGACCGAAGTCGGACACTTGATAATTTCATAACAGTGTGGTACGCTGTGTTACAGTGGTATGAAATTCTCAAATACACTGTCCTGTTCCGAACTCTACCATTTCTATGAGATTGCTAGAAAGCTGTCTTGCCTAGAGGAATGATAACAGGTGGCGTTGCTTACGCCTTAGGTCGTGGGATATTTTCACTTATGGCGGAAGCAACGCCACCTGTTATCATTGAAGTGAACACATGTG
>JANTFA010138000.1:0-12634 GCA_026413405.1 Phytosciara flavipes
TTGCCGGTCAATTGCTGTGGACCAGCTGGCAGTCCCGGACCATTGGGATCGATTGCAACTTTGTCCGCATTTAATCATCACAAAGTAAGTTGAGTTAGAAATTATGTTGTGGTTTCACTGTGTACACAATAGGCAAACCCATGATCGATTATAATTACTCTTGTGGTCGCTAGCAATTTGAATCATGCAGCACATCATGCCTTCGAGCAGAAAGTTAGAAAAGAATTATAGAAAACATAAGTACACGGTGTGAACGTATCATTGAACTTGATTTTTATACACTCATGTGTGTGGTGAATGCACTGCATTCAATTCGTGCCGTGTTTACACTCTAATTACCTTTTGTGTTATTTGTTAAACAACACTCTTCTATTTACATCTAGTTTTACAATATCAAGGCAAAAATGCAAATTCGTTCTGCATTGTTTTGTGTTTTAAATTGATTGAAATGGGTGCATATTTGCTTTTTGCCTCTTCAGCAGGATTGGGATCAAGTTTCAGCGTACAGTGGTCGATCGATACCACGACCACGAATCTATCCAATGGAAAATCAAGGCATTGCAGATGATCTACGAAGTCATGTATCACATTTCTCTGGTGTTACCGGAAAAATGAATAAGCAGAGGTATGGCACATGAGCTCCATTTATTAACTAGCGCACATTAACAACATCTCACTTTCGTTCCAGCGGTCGATCAATCGCCGACGGCCAGTCACATCACAGTTTTTCAAATCATTCACACCGAGGCTATTTGGGATCGGCTTTCCCCAGTAATCTGGTTAATTCAAGACCAGGTTCGTTCGATTTATTTGCGGTTTTTTATTTGTCATTTACTGACCCAATGAAATGAAATTCCAGAATTGCGTCAATCTCGTCAATCACTAGCCGCCAGTGACCGCATGTCTCGGGCATCGTACACGAATTCGGTGCATGGACCCACACAAAGTGTTGCGTCGAGTACGCGAAGAACACGACCGAGATCTCGTTCACGCGATCAACTAAATGGCACACACATTCATTCACATCGGCCGGGAAGTCGGTAAGTCTTGAGAATTGTAACACATCTTCATTTCGTTTTGTAATGATGTGCATGCTAACATATCCATTGAAGAAATATAATAATTGGAGATGACTGAGAATACAATTTACTGTGCATTGACACAGTCACTTTGATATTATGTGGTATAAAGTTATGTGGGATTCGGATTAGATAATCCAATAGAATTGGATGGGAAGGCCGTCACATTTGTTCATTTTGTTGTTTTCATTTATGAAAGATGATAACAGTGTGATGGCTTCAGAGAAAGAATGGGAATATTGATTGGATTGTTACATAGATTGGGCGATGTCCTTGCCTAGTTATAGGTCGATTCTGCCTGTTCTGTTCGTCCCTATTTCGGGACGCAAAGCAATAGATTTACAAATTGTGAACAGCCCAATTATGATAGACTTGAGACGCACATATTGCTTGTCATACAGATGAACTCATCAAGTTATGATATACCCAAATAGAAACCCGAACTACTTTTTCGTTTGCTTTAAATTTATTCATGCCGAAGAGTCTTGAGTAGCTACAAGAAAACCCCTGACCTCAATAAATAGACAAATTGTCACCTAGACTTTCACTTTGATCAAAAATTCTAAAATCGGGTCCGTAGTTAGCCAAGTAACCCGCGAAGTAATCTCTGGCGAAGGAGACTTCAAGTGTGGAAATGAAAGAAGATTCATCTTCAGGGTGAGTCCGGCTAACTTTGACCCTTCAGTTGCAACGGCTCTGAAACTGACACTCTGAACCTAAAAATATTGAATTATTTCCTTCTTTTTCCAATGCTCTGCCGACTGCAGTCCTTCATTCCATACGAAATAATTTTGTCCTGAAAAATGGACTTCTTTTTACAATTTTAAACCTGCCCGCACGGAAGAACCGTGTAAACATTTCCTAAGAAATTTTCGAACTGGCAAAGTTCTAAAACGCTCAACAAAACTTGGTATCGCACTATGACATAGCACGGCTTGGCGTCACAGTAGAATAAGCACCCTGACGCAAGTCTTTATTAAAAAATAGAAATTGACGGTATCCGCCACTTTGTGATGCAATTTTAGTTGTAAAATTGGTTTGGTGAAGTGTAGAAATAGTTATCGGTCCGAGGCGAAGCCGAGGGTTTGACGGAAGCGTAAGCTTCATGCATTTTTGATATTTCCTCCATACATTTTTAGATGCAGGCTAAGAAGGGTGTTCCGAAGTCCGTGATTCTGAGCGTGTACAATTAGTGAAGGGGCCTTAAGCAAAAAACTAGATGTACAAGTGATTAATCTCGCTCCCTTTGACCCTAGATCGCACAGCTCGTGTTGAGGGGTTGAAGAATAACTCGCTACTTTAGCCACTAATCCGATAATTTCATATTTTCTAACGCTGTCGTCAAATTTCCAATCAATTTTCAATAATTTCTAAGTGAAAGATTGAACTAGAAAAAGTTACCTAAACATCAACGATATGTACGCCTGCCTTATATTATAATTGATAATAACAATGCTTTATACTCTTCACTGCAATTCATTTATATATCATGATGAAAAGCTTGTTATAATCCAATCCAAGTACAGCCAACGATAAAGATAATAATTTAATAATTGTAATTTAGTTTCTCCACGTCTGGTTCGACTCATACATTAAACAATTATTGTGATACATCTGACAATTGGACCGATCATGATATGGATATTTATATGGCTAGAAATGCAACAACACGCAACGGCTTGGTACCATTATGAGAACGGATTTTTTTATCATCTTGATATTATGAGATTATTTTCGATCAACATTTCTAACACAAACTTTGATTATTGAGTTTGCAAACATGGCCTCTCCTCTCTGCCTGTGGCCATTGCTTTCTTTTTGTCATTCAGTTTTGTATTTATTAAGAATCAAAGTTTAAAAATGCGCCCGCGTTTTCGTAAAATTTACACTTGCCGCAAAGTGGCTTTCATCATTCGTTTGCACATATTCCTCGAAATTGTAGGATTGTAGTGGTTTTGATGAAACTTATTTTGTGGTTTTACCGAATCCATTGTTAATTTATGTATTTTTGTGTAATTATTTTTGTATGAGAAAAAATACGGTTGAGTGAGTAAGAGAAAATTAACCGAACATTCAAGGAAGGAAGGGAAGATATTATCAAAAAATAAATTGTGAATCGCCATAAATATTCCTTCGAATTTTCATTGCAACTCTCAAATTGTATTCTAATATCTAGTCCTGAGAACAACAGCAAAAAAAGGTGAATCATCAGATTAATTTTTTAAAGTTAAATTTAAAAATCAAAGTTCTGACTTTGCCAGAAGCAAACATTAATATCACATTACGTTGGAAGCGGCGAAAGTTATTCATTACTTGAGTGACAACTTCGTTTTGCGAACTCACAAGTGTGTATTTAACAGAAAATTGCAATGCCGAATAACAATCCAGCGCTAACATATCACGCACACAACTGTACAAAATTGGAATAATTTTGAATTTTGTGCTCATTTTAGGACGACGGCTTCGTTGTATCTGAACACAAATATCACTCACACATCCAAGAAGATTATTTTTTTCAAGACATTGCATATCTAGGTATTGTTATATCGATGGTATTTAAGCCGTTGTTTTGACGAGTGCATAGTTTGCATATTCGAAAATCGAAGGCGAAATAAGAGTATCCGAATCGAGTTGCTTAAAACACACAAGTGAGTTCACGAGCCTCACAAATTGATGAATTACTTCCAGCGTTCAACGTAGTTTGCTTGAAGCACTGTCCCATGCGGAAAGTTGTGTACTTAATGAACCATTTCCGCGGAGGACACATGTAATGACAACTTTCCGCATGGTATAGCGATTTAAAGAAATTGTATAAAATGATCGAAAGAAAATAATAATGCGACAAGCAATATAATACAATATAATACACATCAAATAGTAGATTATTGAACATGGCTCCTAACACACTCATTAAATAAACGTTTTTCTCACAATACTCACAATACTCACAATAAAGTATTGAATTCCGAGCGATAGCGAGAAAGGCGTTTGTTTCATGAGTCTTCCAGGAGATAATGTCCATAATATGCAACGTGGAAAGTTGTACACGTGTATGGGTGTTCAATTAATGATGCTCATACCGACCTATTATTCGGTTTGGTGAACACATCTTCCACTTTGCATTTATAAAAAAAAGTATGAACGAAAAATCGCTGCGTAGATAAAGAAGAGATTGAACATAAACATATCACCCCGAATACGATTACAAGTGAACGAAAAATGAAGTTACATTGTTAACAGTACGATAATAAATTGGTTAGGAAATGAAGAGGAGATAAATGGAATTCTAGTTAACACGATAGAAACAAAGAAGTTAACAAGCATTTTTAAACTGAAAATTAAATTTATTGAATTGTATAGTAACCGACGTATAGTGTAAGTCCATTGATAATACTAAGTAAAATTTCGGAATAAAGTGTGACAATTAATTAGTTGTAGGAAAAATAGACCACACCATAGGTTTATTCCATCGTCCTTTGACAAGCCGATAAACCAATGACGTTAGCTATAACCTCAAAGTTTTTGTGAATATTTTGTCAACAATAATTTTTTGGTTATGTCTCTATGGATGACGATTTGACAATTCAAATGGCCTTGGAACAAACCTATTCCCGTTAGATGAATCAGGGAACTAACGTTTTGATGTTAAGATACACTAGAGAGATGTCATGGTTCTAGAATGTCTGGTTTCTCTAAGAGAAATTCTCTTACATGTTTATGGTTTCCTTTGAATAACCATGGCATCCCTCTTGTGTACAGTTTGAGAAATATAACTTTCGATCTATTTAACGATATCAACGTTTCTCTGTATTCTTTCATTTGGCTGGCATGTTATTTCAAATAGCAATCGAGAGAATTGAAGAATCGACGGCATCGTCGAATTTGCCGAAAGTTATATTTTTCAAACTGTACCTCTGCAATGAAAAAATGTTGATTCGAGACGTAGGGGAGGTCAATTATCGCCCAAGTAAAACCGCTTTGGATGGAAAGGTCAATTATATTACACGATACACATGACTTTCAATATCTATCCATCATCCGATAGAAATGTGGATTATTTTACTCAAGCAAATAAGTGAGGATTTTTTTAGTAGGACCTGTAATCTGCTTAGCGAAAAAAGGCTAAAGGTAATGTTCGCTACATCTACCATCCAAAAAAATATTCTCAATGTGAAGGATGTTCCTAACCCTTTAGAAATGGCTATTGATCAACGAATCGGGTTACAGTATTTTCAACTATGTTAAAAGTTACAAAGTGAAAATTTTGCTATCGAAACTGGACGAACTGGACATATGAATTATAAACTTACGACTGATCATAGGAAGAGGTAACCATCTGCTATCGACGCAACTGCCACGGCAGAAATAATCTACTTCTAGCTAATGTTCCCTCATATACCTACAATAGAGGTTGAATCACTGAAGTCAAAGATTTTGTATCAAAAGACTAGATGAGTTTCTTTAAACAAACGAAGTAATAGATTCATTGTTCAATGACTTCTGTTTCTAAAGGGGTAATTTTCAAAACATCTACACATCGCAGCTGAACACTCTTTCAATATCCATTTAATTGCCTATCTAATTTAATGCAAAAGAAAAATTTATTGTCCAATTGACAAGCAAAAAAAGCAAACAATCCCGGTGCATATGAAAGTGATGAATATTATTGAAGCCAAATTGTTTTTAAAAGCTTGAAAAACAAACATTTAAAATTAGCATCTTTTATGTATAGAAAAACATTTTGAAAAACAAAACAAAAATGTCTCACCGCAAAGTGAGCGTTTAAAGTAAGTTAAGGAAACAACAGAACACAGTTTGAAAGTTAACAAAACGTAAACTCTAATATTTTATATACGAGGGAACAATTATATTATAAAAAACAAAACAATTTATAGGAATAGGTCGCACCATGATCCATGGATCCACACATTACATTAAATTATTGAATATAAATGTTAGTGTAGTAGAATATTATGCAATGCCTTAAATTCATATTTTGTACATAAAAATCAATTAGAGAAGACGGAAAATAATAATTTAAAAAAAACTGCAATGACATGGAACATGTGGACATGAGTTAACATATATATGATAAATTATAGTAAATTATTAGTCGTAAATGGAAATCAGAACAAAAAATATTGTAAAATATACATAGCCGTTTAAGTGTACGTAAATTTAACTAAAACAAAAATAAATAAAGATTATTTCCGAAACATAAACTGGGCTTTGAATCAAAAGTTTGTGAGATTCACACACATACCATAGAGAAAGCTTCTTAAGTTTCCTGCCACTCTCATACATCTAGGTTCCACTAATTACTCTAACATTGTTTGTTCGGTTTTGTCGATATTTAACTCTAGTGGTCTTTTATGGACAACCCCCAGGGGTAGTATGTGTTTCACAAAAGAAATATCAACGTCCAAAAACATGCAGAGGAGCCGTAGGAGTAGTGAACAACATATACGTAGTTGCCCATAAAAGGCATAGATCTCAAAACAACTCTTCAACACTGAATCTTTAAATCGTCCCATTACCGCTTACAGCATAGTTCCGTACGAAGTCTAGGGTGGAAATTGAACTCTAAAAAAATTCACCAAAATCAGGTGAAATTTCCTGGACAAAAATACTGAGGCCCAAAATTGCGGCTGGCAACCATTTTCTTGAGTCACCGAAAACAGTATTACCACTTTACTGTAGTCAATACCTTTCAAACAAAAAAAACCATGAAAATCTGATGAAATTCGCCCGAGACATCGACAAAAAAACTCCACCTTCACTGTTAAGCCGAGTAGCTCAACTTAGGCTCACTCTATGGGCTCTAACTTCCAGGCCCGTGACATTTCACCTTTCATTTCCACCATCTATGATTTTTGCACGAGCAATGCAGCCGGTAATATATTCGATAAACATCAACTAGACCTCGAAAAATAGCACTAACTCGACCACATCCCTGGACCCACTCGACCGATTTTGCTTATTTTCCAACATAAACTAGCATTCGTGATTAGGTGTTGTCCATAAATGACGTTCAATATTTTTCAAGATTTTTTGAACTACCCTCGTCTACGAATTTTCAATACCTTCAACATGGCATGTTCAATTTGGCCAGACCTCTCACCCTTACGATAGACGTCATTTATAGACAACTCCTTACGATACGGGGAAAAACTACATCAAAATTGGTTTCGTTTTACTCAAGTTGTCCTGTTCCTCGTACTCTGTATGGGTCTAAAAATATTCAAGGTGAGTAGTTTTATCAGAACCCAAAAAGAACGTCGCAGCGTCCCTTAAAGTTCTTAGTATAATCTGGTACTTCATTTGTTAAAAGTCTACTCGAAGCAAATTAACTTTCACCTTTCAAGTGCAAAATAATTATGAAGAAAATCGTCGAATATGCAAAGAAAACACGGAAAGCCTGGCTACCAAACACTTCAAGGTTACGGTAAGTACGCTTTAGGTACATAATGTCAATACTTGTATGTGGAATGAATGAATTGCAATCGTATTACACAACGATGAAAACTTATATTGGTTCTCATACCCAAAAATATCTCATTACTTTCGAACGCTTCTTTTTTTAATATTACGAAGAAAAGAAAAGAGAAGTCGGAAGGAGTTGCGACTGATCGAGTAACTTTTCCTCGACTTTCTTTCCTGAGACGTTAGACGCCGGCTCACTCTCACAATAAAATTACAAACATTAGACTCAACACACTACCCGCAATGTGCCGCTTCCATAATTCAACTTTCGAGTTGTTGTATGGCTAACGTAACTTCAAACCAAAACAACTCGACTTCGGCTCTTTTGAATTTCATTCCCTAGTAGCTGAAGATAAAGTTCCATGAAGGCTCTAAGAAAATTTCTTCAGATTTCTTGCTATTCCAAATCGTTTTTTGAAACACGTCATGGTCTTGGTCATACATGATGATTACTGTGCGAAAACGGTTGACGCAAAATCGAACGATATATTTTCAGTGAAATTATGTTTGGTTCAAGTGAAACTTTGATTGAATCTTTCGAGAGAAAGAATTCGAATTTTAATTGGCTGCCAAAACTTTTCTAAAAACAAAAAAAATTGTTTTCAAACTCACCCCGGTATCTGTATACAGCGTTCGACTCGATATCTCATCTCCTGTGTGAATTCAGCCCACAATTGAGCAACCGCTCTTAATCCACCATAGTTTGCGTTACATATAGCCAGCAAAGTGCTTAATCGATGTACTAGCGATCCAGCAGGTGCACTTTTTATTTTCAACGGATCAAACTGCAATGTTGACATTTAATAACACAAAACGAAATAAAACACAACTGGCCGCGTAGCTTACACTATCCGAATCGAAAACATCGTACGAATGTGGGGAATTTGAGTCAGCGTCCGGAAACATGAAGTACAGCATGGTGGTTAGGATGTCTGCACCAATGGGTCCATCAATTGTCCGTTTATTGTGCATTTGACCCTTTTGCTCATAAGCCTTCGACGACGGAAAGTTGGGTAGAATTTTCGAAATCTTTGACTCGGTCAATAAATCCAACGGATTTCCTTCTGTCGTGCCAAAGGCAAAGGTGTCACCAAATATGTCGAACATAGTGTGCGGTTTCTCGTTCAATTGCATGTATTCGGACAGACATTCGCGAAGCTGATAGCAAATCTCATCGGAATCTTGAAAGCGAGCACGTAGCGACCATTTTGGTGCTAGCAAAGCATCGAAATCGGAATGATTTTGCGAATCTAATACAACGTTTTCGGCGACATGATTCCAGTCGCAATACAACAAAAGTTCAGTAACCGGTTCGATAGGAGCGCCCCATGGTAGCGCAGTTATATCACTTCTAGCGTCCGCATACGGTTGATTCGAGAACGATGAACTAAAAAATTTGTTTAGGGCGTAGGTGAGGCGGACGGACACAACGACTGGGTCGATATATGGAACTCCAATTTTGCCTTTGAACATATCCAATAGACCTGATAGATATTTGCAAGTGGGCGGCGTTGACGCTAGATGGACAATGTCGAAGCTGAGTCTGGTTGAACGACTTTCGCATACTCCTAAAAGTTCAAGAAAGTTCAGACTTGATTTGCAGACTTCATGAACTCAAAACTCACCAAGATAAACTTTCTGTCGTCTCTCCATTACTTGCACGAAGACCGGAACCTCGCAATTACTTTCAGCCACTGAAAGGTAGAGCAAAATTTAACAGTGCGACTAATTGAATACGGAAAGATAAAGCAATGACCACACCTGCAATATGTATGGAGCTCAGAAGCACTCGAATTTGGCTTTCGTTCGTAATAGCTGCTTTTGCTGGATACACCACAACAAAGTCCCTCAACCCGTACCATCTGGCAATCGGATGTATTTTCGCATCGTCACACTTGTCATCCAGGATACAGAAATTGTTTTCCAATGACATCAGATCCTTGAATGCCTGACATGTTTGTGATTTAACTTTTTCCGGTGACGTAGGATTATTAGCCTGTTTCGCACAATATCTAGCAATCGTTAGCTCACTGTCCGCAAAGTAAACATTTTCCTTGACAACATTCCATTCGCACAGAGACAGTTCGTTTCTGTTCAATTTTGCCAGTGTTTCAACAAAGGGCAATTTCCATTCATGAAATTGCTCTTCCAGTCTGGCATTGAACATTTCCCATTCTGATGCTGTGGTGAAATCTTGTTGATAGAATTCATTGTCGTCAATTTCATTGTCCATTGTTTTTGGGATTAGTGTTGTATACTCTACTATCAAAGACGAAAATAATAATCAACGGACTGACGTTTGAAACTTTCTTTTATTTACCTTTTTAAAGAGAGCAGCTGTCATTCATAGAGTAGGATTCTAAGCATTCTGATGATTCTGATTCATATATGAACTGGAGGCGGCCGTTTCTTCATTCATAAACTGAGCTGTTATGAGAAGACTGTTGGAAGTCAGCAAGAAGAATTGAAAAACTTTGCCACAAAGAGAGCGTAATGTAGACCAACACAACGTTCCAAAATATGGGTGTTCTAACGATACTCGACACTATCAACTTGGATTGATAAAGCCTTTTGATCATTGTATTAGTTTGACATCATAACAACAAGTTGTTTTAAACAACACTTAAATCCATAGAGTTACACTCGAGAGATGGCATGGTGTCATTTTCAAACATGTCTGGGTGCCCATGTAATTTTTGAGAGACCGATTAGCATCAGCGCCACCACGCTTTAACAGATAGGGTGATTATCTCTCTTTTTAGATAGTGATACAATAGACCAAAATCGTGGATGATGCATTTAATTAGATACAGGAGCAAGAAACAGGTCAAATACTGCCGAGGGGCAGATATTAGTAAATTTCGTTAACAAAGGATTGTCTTGTTTGTATGGGATTTTCTACGATTTCTTGAAGGATTGCCCTTTTGTAAATGGAATTTCCCAAAGACTTGACAAAGTATAGCCCACAATTATCTGCCCCTCGAAATGAGCTAATAATTACCGCTCCAACATACTGGCTTAGAACCGTCTGTATTCGAAACGGTTTTCTTACGATTTCGAATGGATTGTTCCAGTTCCAAGTACTTCGTTGATGAGGAAGAATTCATAAGGCTAGTAAGCGAGAACAGATCAAAATCAAACTAGCCATGCCCGTATATTGGAGCACCTAGCGGTAATAGAGTTTTTCCTATGTGTCAAATAGTCTTTTGTCTTTTCTATGACATGCCATTGATGTCGTCAATGACGTCATGTTTGGTTTTGCGTATTGGTCAATGACGTCATATCGCAGTGATGAGGTGTAGCCCGTAAAAAACAACTGTATCTGACATAAGCAAAATTTTAACCCTGCTAGGTGCTTTGGCACTACACTAGGAACGTTAATACAGCGTAACTTTACGCATATCGTTACTGATGATAAAATGGTCCATGATTGAGATGAGAATCGTTATGCATAAAGTAAATCTGGCTTTGTCTCTTCACAACGGTCATCTAAATCAGGGAATGTATATTAGAGGGTATCGCCGAATGAAAATTTTCCATATAAAAATTAGCAAAAAATTTGTATCTAAAATGACCGGTGGCGCTGCAATTTTTGTTTGAACGGCAACATCAAGTAGCTATGAACTTTTTCAAAAGAGAAATGGTGGCGGCACCGGTCATTTTAGATAAAAATTTTCTGCTTTTCGATTTGTATGAATCGGCGATACCCTCTAATATACATTCCCTGATCTAAATGACCTGTATTAATTTTCGCGTCATTTTTGTATCAGCACTAAAATGTCGACAAACGACATCTGTGTAAAATATTCTGCAACTAATTTGCCATTACAGCTGTGACAGTTTAATGGCTACCATCATCAAAGGCAGCGTTGTCACATTTGAAAAACAAATCATTAATACCATACACAATTCATTATACTCTCGCGTACATTAAAAAAAGAGTTGTCTATGAGCTCGGCAAACAGTATCAAGAATTTGCTTTATTCCCTCGAAGGTGGTGAGTTAAGCTTTTTCCACAATTATGTGCACTTGAAAAAGGAGTGAGAAAAATAAATTGAGAACTTGTTTCGGGCAAGCTAATGTTTCACAGTGTCAACTCAAAATAATAAAGAGAAAAGTCGGTCCATTGTGAAACCGCTTCTTGGTGTGGATTTACCGGCATCGCAATTTTCTTGCAAGAAATGATTTTATGGAAAAATTGATAGTGAAGTGACTTAAGTCTGAGGAAAAATCTGCATATCTGTTACAGACAAAGAAGACTGAACCATGGACCAATTTCAAAAGGTCGTGAATGGAGATGTATCATCGTCTATCGACCTCTCTCGATTGAATCAATTCGCCTTACGCGATGCCGATGGTACATATCAATTTATTACAATGCCACCGCGATCCATAGATCAGGAATACATTGATCACGTAAGAGAGGGACATGGGAACCTTTTTTTGGGAGAATCATAACGAAATTTATCTTCACAGAGCCTTTTAACTCCTGACTATCTGGGCGATAATATGCAAAATGCTCTAGTAGTCGACCTACTTCAAACATCGAATGGAAATACTGCTTTCCAGCAACAGCATTCAAGTGATCGCCAATTTTTAACCGAAAATGAACTAGTCGGGGAAGTACAAATACATCACGATCTGAACGAGGCTAACGACAATCGTGTCAAACAGGCACTGCTACAGTACATCAATAAAAGTTATCAGAATCCGACACAAATCATTACGACCGAACAGTTGGTGAATGTGAAGGTAAGCGTATAAGATGCACAGTTGAACGTGGAGATAGAAATTGAACGTGAAATTGTCTTTCTAAGCAGATTGAACCGGAAATGCCACCGTTAACTCCAATAAGAAATCTCTACAGTTATCAACGAGTACATCAACAAACTCAATCAGTTCATAACAGTCAAGTACAGAAACCAGAAGATGACGGACGAAATTTGAAGGTAAATGATGAGAAAATTGGTGTGTCAGTGTCAGTTCCCCGTAATTTTATTAAATTTGTGCTTCTTTATCTCGTTTCAACAGCAGTACGACTATGATGACACTGAGTGTAATGAGTCCGTTCA
>JANTFA010138022.1:0-12630 GCA_026413405.1 Phytosciara flavipes
TTAATTCTCAAATTAATGCATCCGAATGACCTACCGCAACAGCCGCACATTAAATTCCCGTTCAAAAGCTCATCAAATTTTGATGTCGAATGAAATGACTTTACAAGAGTCCATCACATCGTCATATCAAACACGTTATTCGTTTAACCTCATTTCCAAATCACACCACACACACACACAAAAATGTTAATAAAAATGGCATTTTCATTTCTCTCAACCCGACCATACACCATTATTATGAAAATGAAGGAAAAGAAGTGAAAAAGCTAGCGGAAAAAAATCCTCAATTTATTTTATTAAGTTATAAATTCTCCATAAAAGAAACGCGAAGAGACGCTCTCGGTCTCTTCTCCCATTGCAAGAACAAACATTTTCATTAAATTCAATAACATCGAAACCACCGAAAAGTTCCATAAATTTATGCAAATTTGATGATACCAAAAGCGAACCGAAATGAACCCCCCGACCGACCCCCCTAGCAAGCGTTTTCGTAACACACAAAATTATGGTCGCTTTGATAATGCGATACTCAGTGATAATTTATATGGAATAAAAACAGTTGTCTAGTTATGTTTATTATGTGCACACTCCTCAACGTTATAGAAATATTATACGGTTTTTCGGAAGGTTTTGGAGCGCTGGGATGTTCGGTTCGGCTGGCGGTGGTATGGCCCTCAGATATCAAACTAAGATATTTTCGGCTGGTGCTGTGTTAATTAAGAATCATTTAGAAAAGCGACTTGGTGTGGTTTTTTGTGTATGAAAATTGATAAAATATTGCGGTTAGACGTTAATGGTTTTGGCTGGTGTGGCATGGTCGTGTCACGGCTTTGTAATGGTGTTGATATTCATTTCTCTCTGGAGCGAAATGGTGGAATAAAGATATTGTAATGTTATTTATTACATTGTCGATTAAACTTTGGAGTATCATACCAAAGGGATAGTGTGAGCTTGTCGTGATATGAAAATCTTTTTCCCATTGTCTGTCTCCCGATTAAGCTCTTCGTCATAAAAAGTGGATATTAGTTATTGTATACACTCTCGACAGAAATAGTTCAATTGACATAATAAAGCTCACATCATTAGGCTGACACCAAAAGCGAGTCCCGTAGATTGGCTGATAGAAATGTAATTGAATTGCATGTGTGTGTTGAAGCGAAAGACATCTTCAAACTCGGAAATTGTGTCTTTCTGTGCATAAATGTGCCACAACGAACGTGTGGTATCACTTAAATCAGTACTTATTCAATTAAAATTTTGCGCATCCACCACATAATATAGTTCAGTCGACTTGAAATTCACTACAATGTAGACATGGAGAGTGTGAGAGAGGGTAATGAAGTAAAGTAAAGTACTTCAGCTGTCGAAACAAGACCATGAGTTTGATGAAATCGTGGTCGCACACCACCCGTGACGCAAGTCCCAATACTAGAAATAATTAAAACATCTTTGTCATAGACTTGAACATTAGACATAGGCACCACATATACAGCAAATTCGAAAATTCTCCCCTTTATTAACGAGACGAGATGAGTCGGAAAAGTTTTTTGTAAATCCTCGGCAAGTGTGAAACACAAATGCACTCGCGATACGCCAAAACGAAAAGTAACAACCGTATCATTCAAACGATAAAAATGTATCCAAATCAAAGGAGGATTGACCAACTTACAGCGCTTCAAGTGACCCATTTCTGACCTACTCCAGCGAACAGCAATCGTTGTTGATTTTGGATTTATTTTTAGACTTAGAGTATTGGTTTATTTAGCAAAGTTGTAGGGTTTTGTAAGTGCATCCAGAAAAAAACGTCGGGCAGTTGTAAATCACTGTTTCAATTTTTTTTGACGCCCACCTTTTCAGTGCTGCTAGTACATTTGAAGTGTCAATAGCTCGTCGAATATGCATTTTACAAAGTCAAATGTGTGCTCTACCCCCCTAACTGGCAGTGTCTATTTAGGGGGTAGAACACGAAAGTTGTCTTAACAAAATGAATATGCGACGAGTTCGTTTAGGTCGACCATAAATTCTGATCGGCCCACATTCTTGCAAGACCCCTTATCTTTGGTGTTGGCATCTGTTTCGTCGGCAAAGTAGTATATAAGGATCATAGTTGAAAGAGTATAAGGATCATGACACTATGAAACTATGAAACCTTTTCAAAAGGAAATGTGAGGCAAATTCCGTTTCATACTTTGAAAACTTCTGACATCAGTGAAAACCCTTGAAAACATAAATTTGTTCACACCTACGAAATTTGCGTTACAAGTGGCGGATGTCGCGAGGCAACCAAAAAAATGAATTGAATTTTCAAAAGTGACAGCCGATTCATCATTTTTGCTTTCAATTACAAAATGCGTCATCCACAACGGTATCAAACCTATACAAACATGGACTGGCGTCACATTTTCCATTCTAAGGGTTTTGGTACTGATAAGAAGATGCATAAATCTACTTAGGAATTATTGGAAGCAATAATCGCACAACCGCCCATGAGCTTAATCAAAAATTCAATTTGACACAATTTGGATTGAGTTGTCTCTGAGCAAGCAAAGTCTGATCCGTACCATAAATTTGTAAATATTTTAAAAGAAGGATTTGCAAAGCAGACGAGATCTAATGGTTGAAAACCGTTCAGTAGCCATCCTTTTAAGAATGAAATGATGGAAATTGAAATGTAATTGACGTTTGTGCTGCTGGTAATATCGGGACCAGGTATGATTAGGTTGGCTCTTATCTCGTTCAGATTGTTGTCGATGAACTTCAATCGTTTATATTTAGCTCTGCACTTGTTTCAGGTAGCATACATACTTACACTTATACTCTTTCCACTGAATAACACGTTGTGGTTTTGTTGCTCACATACTTGTTGATTTATTCTTTATCTCGACAATTTTACAACTTTAAGCTTTTACACTAGCTGAAAAATCGAAACCACATGTCACAGATTCGGTGCCGTCCAATTCAAAAATTTCATTGCTATTTCAAAACCCATAAAACAGGCCGCATTGGCCGGAAATGCGCGGACAAAGACTGGAACGATTCCTCTGAATAAACCCTTTGGTCCATCTTCTCGGAGAAGTGATCGCAATGCATCGCGAAAACCTCTCGGGTATGTTCCTTCAGGAGCTGAAATTCGAAATGTTCCATACAAAATGCTCGATTTGATTTCATCAAAATTATGTTACCTGTCTGAATTCGGCTTTTGATGACATCTGCTGGCAGCATAAAGACCCAATTTATAATGCCAGTTAGTCCACCAGCTGTGAGTGTCCGAATTGGCGTTAAGCTAGAACCGTCAGCAGGAGCAAAAGCTTTTTTCAAAACGTCGTAAGTCATGAAATATAAGCCGGCTTGTGGAATTCCTATAAATAGTGACAGCGTTTGTTAAAGTCCAAATGGTTACAAAGTAGGTACAGTTGTGGCGTAACTTCCAGAACATTTTGATCAGAGGTACCGTGAAGTCATATTTGCATTAAAACTTGTTGGTCGTTAATTGCACTGGTAGTGTGCTATTGGCACGGTCACTATTACACTGTTGACAGATTTCCACATACCTCTAATAAATGTCGCTCCAAGTCCTCTATACAAACTGGAAATGCCACCAGTTTTTAACAGCTGCCGTCCACAGTCAATCGGTCCAGCATACACCACTTGACCAGGCAACGGAGCCTTGCCTGCTTGAATCTGAGAAGAGGGAAAAATGCGTCGTGATAAGTATTTTCTTTGTGGTAGATAAATCATCATAAACTAAGCCACCTGCAATAGACATTTGATTCGTTCAACTGGACATACAATGAATGAGCCCAACGCTCCAGTAAATCCACCAGCAAAAAACATTTTGATTGGCGTCAGTTCACCAGGCCACAGCTTAATGATTCCCGTTTTTCCCAAACCTAAGCATTAAAGAAGTCACATGAACGTACAACGAAATCATTTGAAAGAGCTTAAAAATGTTACCGTAGCCGAAGAATGCCAGAGCGAAGCTAGGAGTCACCATCATAATTGGTGTTCCCATTCCTAAAAGGATGTCACAATTGAAAAGTTAGTGTCGTACACCATTATTGAAGGCGGTAGAGTAATTTCTAACCTTTGTAAAAACCTCGCAAACCCTCGTTCACCAACGTTTTTCGAGCGCAATCCAAGGCACCGGTATATATCGGAGCCATGCCAATTTTTGGTGCTGACATTGTTTGCAGACGAACCTACAATGGAAACCAGGGCATTTCTATTCAGTGAATATTACGTTTTATTATCAAAGCCACTCACTTTTATTGTGTCAAACGGATGTCCAGCAACGACTAGGCACATTCCACCGAATCCTCCTGCTCCAAAATTTTTAGCCAGACTGACTGGAGGTTGGTTCGACATATTTACGGTGTAATCCACTTACAAATATGGACTGATAGAAAGTGTGAACCTAGAAAAATATGTCGAAAAGACAAGAGTTATTTTTGGAATCAATATTCATAGAGACTCAATAGGTAGAAACAAATTTCAAACAGAAATTTCGAAGTTAAATCTATTGTATTGAACGAGAGGTTCTCGGGTCAATATAAAACGAAACAAAACGCGTTGTCATATTTTACAGCGGTGTTATTGGAGGCAATGTTTATTACCATAGTCAAGCGTTACGTTAACCTTTCAAATATTATCATACCGAGTCAACTTTTGGCATGAATCAGTTTTTATTATGTTCAAGAACTATTTGTAATTGACGACAAAATCCATCTTCCAGAAATGATCGGAATTCCACCAAAATCGAAATGTTTCTTATCACCCGAACAACGTGCTGTCGTTCTTTTTACAAATTGCTTTGGATTTGATTACTGAACAAAAGCTACTGCGCGGAAATAAACAACAAATTTGTAAACACAGTTAAAAGTTCTTGTTAACAACAAAACTAGCAAAAACAAAAACACTCGACACGACCGATATGGCTTTACAACTGAAAACACGTCTACATTAATGAATCGAGTAGTAATTTTCAACAATTTTAATGTTCAACTAGATAGATAAGATAAGGTCAAATGGCTAAATGTGATATGATAGACCCTAACCTAGCATAAGTTACCGTTGGACACTGCAACTAACAGAAATATTTTTTCTTTTATATTTGGAAGACCACACAACTCTCACTGAAACAATGTATTTGTTCACTGATTATTATTTTGTGCGGAGATTGCAATGATATCCAGGGTTCGAAATATATATATTGATTTGATAGAATCTGTTATTAGTCAGCATTTGAACAAAAATTATTGGCATTCATACACAAAATTTCATTCATCTTATCACATGACCGAAAAGTACCCATGACAGAAGCTGCATTGCATCTGTGAATCGTCATACTTGTTGGAGAAATGTTCTAGACCTTAGCTCTTGCGATTTTATTCGTTACAGCTAGTCAATTATAAAAGAAGTGATATAGGCGTGAATAGAAGTGATAGGCTGTAAGACGTCAAAGAATTGTATGGTCTCTTCACTCCAAAGACCCATTGTTTCGACTGCAAACGGCACGAAGTAGTAGTTCTATCAATCAGCGAACTGTAATTCGTCGTTTTTCTCTTTGCCATGTTCTCAACTGCCTTTCCGGCTTTTCTCATACTGAAACGTAGCATAGATTTCTGGGGGCCACTGTGTCGGTACAGGTTTCGTTCCAAATCAATGTGCTTCCTCGAGACCAAGGGATCAGTGTCATTCCGTCCACTCTCTTATCATCATTTCTGGCTTGACGAAGGGGCTCAAGTGCTGCGGGTATGTCGGCTGAGAATCTCAGCCTGAGATGAGGACGCTTTTGACGATGTTGTTAGGCTCAGACCAGTATGAAATTTCTTGTCAACTTGGAAACGACACCAGCAAATATGGGTGGGGCAAATATCAATTCCCAAACGAAGGCCCACTGCATTGTTATCCATAACTATGCCAATAGAATTGTGCTAAACAGGAATTGATGATGGTGATCGGCGGAAGAAGGAACAAACGCCACTTTCATCTTTGCAAAAATTCGTTACGTCAGAATCTTTCATCTGTACGCATGCGTTGAAGGACTAATTTCGTGAGTACTTTCAGAAGGTTTTCTTCGATAAGCGTGCAAGGGTTGAGGGACGTCCAAAAATTCGTAACCAAGTTAATGTGATTTGATGATCAAGGTAAAGGCTTCGTCATTATTGAACGAGCAACAGCTCCAACGTTTGAAATCAAGTTTGTTGTGATGTCAGAAATTTGATTTCATTTTGATGAACCCTGACATATTTTGATGATATGTCAATGGCTTATATTTTCTCACTATCTTACAAACTCATCCAATAAAATCTGTTGGCAGTGAATTTGTATTTGTTTCCAGGTAAATTTTCATATTCATTTGATACTTCAAAAATTTAATTATCAAATGTAACTCATATCTCAAAATGATAAGATTGAAAATGTTTGCAATGCTAAGTCGTTGATTTAATGCATAAAGACTCTCTAATTTTACAAACAGCTTAATTTATCATCAATTGCAAATGAAAATCAAAACATCAATCAAAATTCTCTGTATCGTGAACAATGTTCATTAACCATCTATCGATATTCGAAGTTATGTGAAAACATTGATTTTATACTAACCCACATGCATAGAAAATCGTACGTTTCATAAATCAAGAACCCATTTCGACCCACACAGCGGGTAATAGTTATTTACGTACCTGATTTTTACGATCGATTAGAATACATCCTTCGCCTTTGACTGTGACTATTTGAACGCTCATTTTCAATCGATAGATTTATTCTGAGAATTGTTCTGCAGCATTGTCATTTATAAAAACGGCATCTATTTTCTCGGGCAGTAAATTTAATTTATTTTGCAATAAAATGAATAATTCTTTGTGGCAGTAAATCCTAGTATTTTGGCAGTTAAAATAAATTCTTACACACGGGGACTCTGCCCTCAAATCCCCGTGCCTGCGACGAGCTCCTTTTACGCTCTACCCTGCAGGTGCTGAGATTAATGGAATAATTGGAATAAATTAAGTGCGTCACTCCTCGCCAGAAACATAAGAAATGTGTGTCAGCAAAGCAACATACGAACAACCACAACAACAAAATTTGACAGAATACAGCCACGCATTTTATATCTTTCAAGACTCGCATGGCGTGATGTAAACGACTATTACAGCGTACGGGGTAACCTCAAGCACAGCTATGTTTATATATTGTTTTAACAATGAAAGACCTTCGATTCAAAATCAATCAAACATTTTTTTGGGAAGGCATGCCATGAATGGAATAATTTTCTGATCAAAAATTTATTTTCCATAAAATTGGAAATAACTCGGAAAATATTTCGAACCAATATATCTGTTAGCTGAGGTAGTGAATATTGAAATTTTTGAATGCATACGCAGTACAGTCGCTAACATTTATTAACAGCATCGCATCAAAAATATCTTTTCTGCAACGGCGGTGCGAAAAGTGAACTTTTTCATGCATCATTTAAGTATGATGGGCGATTTTATCAGTGATTCTTTTTGTCACTAGTTACGAAAAGTGGTTACTTCGTTGCCACCTACGCCTGTGAGACCTGGACTTTAACAGTAAATCTAGAAAGCAGGCTAAGTTGTTTTGAAGGAAAAATTCAACACTCAATCTATGGACCAGTGAAAGAGAGCGATCTGTGGAGAATCAGAGCTGAACTCATTGAAATTTTTGGATCCGAAAACATTGTTGGCCCTATCAAAGCAGCGCGGCTAAGATGGTCGGGTCATGTGATCCGTATGAAAAATGACAGAGTGGCTAAGAAAGTTTTTGTGTGCCAAATTGATAGTTCAAGACCCAGAGTGCGACCGAAGAAAAGGTGGATTTACTGTGCCGAGGGGAACCTACGAGAGCTGGGAATTCATAATTGGAAAGTTGCTGCTGAGGATCGCCAGAAATGGCATAATGTTGTTGTGGAGTCAGCCAAAACCCGCCTGGCTGTTAACAACAACAAATTTTCGCAGCTGGTTGCAAACATTGTTGTATGCAACACGTTGCGAAAGTGGTACTTTTTGTCACACGATGTGAATATCAAACTCGCTTCGCCCGTTTTATATCATCTGATCTAGAGACAAACTTGTTCCATAAATTACTAATTTCTCCAACTTTCATATGTGGAGAAATGACAGAAGTTGGTGAAGTCAGAGATATAAGAAGCGATGCCGTTAATAAATGTGCCAGACTGTATAGACAAAAAAATTCAACCAAAAAAAAGATAATTCGCAAACGAACGCTGCCACTTTTATTCAGAACAATTAACCATGTTCCAGACGTAATTAAGCCTATAGCTGGAAACTCAAGCTGTAAAATAGTGATTAAATCACATATCATAATTTACGTACAATTTGGCTGCAACCAGGGGCTTTGAATAATAACACCAATTTCGGAATACAAAAGCTAAACGATTTAATTTTAAATATTCTATTTTATGGCACATTTTACACTCACAAGGTTCGCCAAACTTGAAGCTTCAACGAACTCAACCCGCGCGCCACACACACACCAGAGGACCAAAAAAAAAAGCGAGAAGAGCGAGCGGTATATAATTGACGACCATAAAATTGTTCCATTTCGTTATATTTTCCACATTCCCCCACCACCACCGCCACCATCACTTTTTCTGCATATATGGGGAATGTAATTTATAAAATATATAAACTCTGAGAATAAAGCATTATTTCCAAGCCAATTTAGATGTGCCATTTTAAGAGTTGGGAACTACATCTACCCTTTGTTACATTTAGATACAATAATATCCATATCATTGTTAAATCATACTGTCGTATAGATACACTACAATTATATAGCACTATGCACTGTCGTTGGATAAATTTATATTTGTTACGTATATTATGACACAGACAGAGCTTGTAGAAAATTCACCAAGTTGAAATGGAACCCTTAAATTTCGTTTCATTTTGTATAAATATAAAATGCTCTCCATGGCTGTTCAAAGTGTCTTAAAAGACGTATTGCCTCCCATAAAACGTGGAAGATATATACAATTGTATATTCGTATGTATCTATATGCACACAGCTTCTGTGGGGATATGGTCATTTTGCGAGCCAAAATTAAATGGGATTAGTTATAGTATACATTATGCATCACGAAGATAATACAACCCATAAGAATTCTATAGTCACCAGCCTCAGGGGTCTCACATGTCATTATTTCGTCATTTTGTCCTACTTTTCCTCGTTTTGTCCTGACTGTTTTTATTTTGAAATCAAACCCTCACTCATTTCCTTTAGTAATTATTTATAGACGGAATACAGTTTCGAATCTGTCATAAAAAAGATTCGCTCGCTTCGCTCGCATTTACTATAAAACAATATAAAGATGTTTCAATCAATAATGAGACGTCAAGCTAAGTAATTTGCACTGTTAGGCAAACTTACCGATCTTAGAATCAAGAATTGAAATGCGTCGAGACAGTCGACATCATAAAATACTTGGGATGAAAGTCATGATTGACAAAAAGCTCAATCTTAAAGATCGTATGTAGGAAAGTAGCGCAAAAATCGGCGACTTGAGTCGAATATCTAAGAACCTTACTATCCGAGACAGAATCAATGTGTACAAAGCCGTTATTGCTCCACACCTCGACTATTATGCTTCAATTCTACTAACTGGAATGCTGAAATGGAAAGAATGCGAAAACTCCAAAGCATTGCGAATCATACTCAAACGTAGAAGTGACACAAGTGTAAGGAATATGCTCGACGCACTGTCAGTGCTCAACGTCAAACAAATAATTTGGATGCAAACGCTCAAAATCAAGAATGGTATGACACCACAATACCAGTTCGAACAAACTCAAAGGACGAGAGACATACATGACGGGAATCTAAGAAATCGAGACTACTTCAGACTGCCGAAAGATAATAAATCGAAAACGGGGAACATGATGTTGAAAGAAATCGAAATTGAATTTCGTCGCAAAATTCAGAGACTTCGAGAAAGGACAAGTGTGATGGGCTGTACTCAACTGCACTCTTTAGTTCGAAGTGGCATATTCTTGGAGATTTCCGTAAAAACCAGGCGCAAATGTAAGACCTCTTCGCTGAAGGGATGATACCGTGATACTGCACTTTCTTCTCATGCGCTCCCAGAACTCATTTCTTAGACCGGTGTTAGAATGTCATAAAAACGAAACGAAACTGCATATTTCTTGTCTCTTTGCCTTGAGATAACAGAGTTCGAGACAGTCATTAAGATGCAAAGATGCAAATGATATTGATTAATCTGTCATGAGGAAAATATTTTTCCACAGAATTTTGCTAATATAATAAGAAGCAAAGGGTCTGTGGGACCCCTGTATACACATGTACATAGCGAATGAAAACGTACCAAGAAAATTAATTTTCTTGTTTGTTAAGTAGCGATCTTAATAATTTCACCGAAATCCTGCCCGCAGCAGCATGCTTTATAGCATTGACAAATTGAAAAATGTCGTGAGGTCACATACAGGAAGAAAACGTTGTTATGTCAATGGAGGTGATAAATGATTTTCTGCATGGTGTCGTTTCTCTCTTTTTGCAATCGTTATACGTGATGTAATTTCTTTAAAGCAGCTATGATTTGGACCAAACAGACACAAGTCGTGCAGCTTTTGTATAAATTCATTAGAAATGAAAGATTTTGATTGATTTTACTTGTAATCATCAACATAATGGGTGAAGTAGGTAGATGTTGAATTGTTATGTCACTGCTGATGTGATTATCATTATTGGCCGGTCGATGAAAGCCTTTCACTTCATTGATTTTACTATTGCGTACTGAATTGGAGATTTTTATTTTGACAAGTGTGGTGTTATAACCAACTTCACTCAAGTCAAAGTAACAATCTTCAAACCGCATTTAGCAGTATATTTTACACGCGAACATCCCCAGAAATGATGTTCATCTCTACTGTCGTAGTCTTTATGCCTATTTTACACTAACACCTAGTTCAATGACCGCTCATAGCTTGTATTGTGAAGCGCCGGGTTTTGGAAACAAGTGAACTGCATCGTCCTCAGCGGTCAGTGGCTACCATTATTCAATGCTTCGACGCCGAAACCGTTCTCATGGTCCCATGTGATGTACCCAATCATCAGCTAACATCTTAAATTTAGTATGCCAATGACAAGCTCCACCGTAAGCGTATACTCAACGATGGCCAACCCCAAGGATACACCCCATCGAAACAAGAGAAACCTTTTAAGAACTTACAAACAGAAACAGTTCCTAATTGTTTAAACTAATGATTGCTGTCGTTCGAGGCTGATTCTCAATAAAGAATACAAATTTTGTCGTGATTCTCGTTTGCATATTGCAGAAAAGGTTGGAACTTTTTAAGTAGCTTGAAAGAAAACGTGTAATTAATTTTACCGAAAAGTTTTTCGCAGAGTGATTTCTTTGGAACGCCTGTAAATAAATACACTGCACCTGTCACCATCAATAACAACTTTGCGTCTTGTGCCTGCAGTACTTGACTAAATTGAATGTTGAAAGCTCTTTATATCGTAAAAAAATTGCTTTGTCTGCATTTAAGTTAAAAGTTTAAGTGCTCATTGTCATACATAATGTTTTAGGTGAAATTATTTTTTTTCTTCCCCTAACAATAGGGCTGCACAAAAATATTAAACCACGTGAATAATACGTACTTCTCTTTATGTACACACTTATTATGTCGAGTATGTGAGTACATAAATATGTATGCAATGCCGGTAATGTCTAGACAAGGGAAAATCGCACGATTTTTTTTTCTTTCTTTCTTTCTTTCATTTTATAGCACCGTGCAATATTCATTTGAGATATTTTGTCGCGAAACATTTTATTAAAAATTTACCATTTCCGTACAATAAATTTTCCCCTTGTTGATTTCAGGAAAGTTTATGTTAAAAAAAAAGCAGTGACTAAAATCCCATATAATGTAGCTCTAGGTTCTACAACGGCAGGCTTATACGGCGTCCCCCAATGCAATATTATTATTTCAAACAGTCAATGAATATGATGTTGGTAAGAAGGCGACAGTCACATATAAGTGTGCAATACACATGAAGAGTAATAATGTGACATCATTATGCATACGTTCATTCATGCACAGGTATACTGACAATTAGATAAAGCAATGTTTACATCACGTATGGTCCTTCATCAAATAGAATCTCCAAATGAATGGACCAATGTAAAGAATCACGTTCAAATAAATCAAATACCACTTATACTGCATGTTAAGTAGCTGAGAAACGTCACCTTTCAATCTAAAAGTGTTCAAGAAAATCGGATGAAATTTTACTCGAAAAAGATAAAAACCGTAAGCCGATCATCTCGTGAATTAGGCTGGTTAGCGAAGCAAGCGCAAAGACATAAGTTGAACAAATTTAATCTTTTGAGAGAGCATTTCATTTCCGTATACCAGTGTCGGCAGAAACGTCAGGTGTTCTTGGAAAAATGAGTTAACAACTATAGGTTTGTTCCAAGTGCAACTGCAATATGCAAGTGAAGTGTCAAATTTCATCCACGGAGCCATATCCTCAACGTTTTTGCGAACAATTCGTAAACAATAATGTTTGGTCATGTCGTTGGTGGATGAAGTTTGACAGTTTGATATTGCATTTGGAACAAACCTA
>JANTFA010138033.1:1238-12629 GCA_026413405.1 Phytosciara flavipes
TGCAACAGTATCAGTCAAAAACACAAAATAGCAAAGGTGACGCAAGTCCTTGTGTACTCCCTTCCACAACAACTGATATCGCATTGTGTCGCATTCTCCGTCTTGACAAAATTGATTTGACAAGAACTATCACAAGAAAACTGCCGCACATAACAGATTAAGGAATTTATTCATGCATTGCTCGTCGGACAAGGCATCACCACCGTATTTGGGGTGTTTTAATTTTTATGTGAAGGTAGAGGTTATAAATCTAGTGCGTGCACTCAGTTTCATGCAGCGATTTATGCAACAGTTGCATTTTTGCCACAGTATGATGCTGAGTGTTGTTGTATGTAGTTTTTTTGTCACTTGAGTTAACATTTCGGTCGGTATAAATTTTACGAAATGCTATCAATTATCTAAAACAACATTTTTTAGACGATAAACCAGGGATAATGACGAAGATAACAAGCTAAGTTGGACCTATGTTGTATTTCATTTATTTACGCAATAATTTAAATAATTTTCACTTACTGAACTCATTTAATCGCAGCGGCCGAGGGGTAACTCACTGGCTAAAAAGGTGGCACATCAGACACCAATTTCTTATTTTCTTGTCAATTGCTCGAGTTTTCACTATTCATTTCCTCATTTATATGACATTTACTCGTCAATTCCTTCGAGGGTGGCAAATCAATTAACCTAGGGCATTTATCACAACTACATAGAACTACTTATACATCGACTTTGTTGACATGTCGATGAACTAAAGAGACACAAAATTGAAACAAAGCCAACTTTAGGTGTAGTTAAAGTTCATATTCGTTGACGACAAATTAAACAAAGAATTCATGTCGGTTACACACAAAAAGGATTCACCTACCTGTCAAAGTTTCGGTGTGTAACCCGTGAATTTTGCATCGACGTGACTTCCACACCAGTATATAGCCTTGACAAAACGTGCAACATAAAGAAACTGAAATTCGAACCCCCTGAACGGTGCTTTCACCTATTATTACACACAGAGCACGAACCAACATTATCTCTATCCATACCGTTGTACTCTTAAGATTCAGAAAGAAACGCAAAAATGTTTGTTTTGACGCACAGTTTGTCACCATTACGTTGACAAAAAATGCGTTAAAAATTCAAATAAAATTAGAAGACGTAGAGAAATGAAACACACATTCACGCAACCGCCTTATACAGTAAAAAAGCACCTCAATTTTTCAAATTCTTATCTATCGATAACATGTTCATCTATCTAAATTATCTACTTAAAAAATGTCACGACTTCATCCTATGGGTTCCCCAACTTTTTTCGTTTTTTGTATCATAGAACTTGCGTCACAAGCTCTCACTAACGTGTACGTATCATATTCGTATATCAACTGTTATATCATAATTTTCACTTAAAATGTTGGTGGTGTTAAGGTTAATCATCTATTCATAGCTTGGCAGTGAGTGCATAGAGTCATGTGAATTATCAGTTGAACCGAAAAATGATGTTCGTACAATTAATTTTCTTCTGTGCTCTACCGCTTTTCGTATCGACTGCTAACATTCTGGGTTTGATGAGTACCCCATCTCCATCGCACCATAACTGGTATATTCATTTAACTATAACCAATTATGAAATGTATAGAGCATTTGTTTGTAGGAATCGAAACATCTTCTACAAATTAGCAGCCCAAGGGCATAATCTGACAATTCTATCGGCCGATGTCGACAGAGAAACGACTCCCGGTCTACATTACATTTGGGCTGAAAAGGTCTACTCAACTCTGTACAATGGATCAGAAGCTTTCGATGTAATTGCTATGTCAAATGATGGTCCATATGGAGGAGTCGTATCATTGTATGACTGGATGGAACTCGGCTGTCCGGGATTCTACAAGTCCGAAGGATTTAAGACTTTGTTGAATTATCCCGACGATTTCAAGTTTGATTTAATTTTGGTTGATTATACATGTGAACCGTGTTTGATAGGCTTCAGTAAGAAGTTCAACTATCCACCCACAGTGGGATTGAGTGCACTCGGTATTCCTCACTATACTTATAAATATATCGGCGGATACAGACAGTTTTCTTATGTTCCACATTTCGATGCTCAATATGGACACAAAATGAATTTTTTCCAGCGTTTAGATAACTTCCTGCTGCATATGTGGGACGATTGGTGAGACCAACGCGATAATTCGAACGAAATTATTACTTTGTGTTTATAGGTACACCATGTACAAACGCATACCTCGCCAAGAAGCGGCAATGAAAGCCGCCTTCAATGATCCAAATCTACCGGACCATCGATCGCTCTTACAGAAAATGATCTTAGTTCTCTGTAACACCCATTTTTCGGTTGAGAAAACAGAGCCCCTACCCCCAAACATTATTCCCGTCGGAGGACTTCAAATTCAAGAACCTAAACCACTAGACGAAGAGCTACTGCAATTCTTTGAAAGAGCGAAGAAAGGAGTGGTCCTCTTCTCGTTAGGTACCAATGTAAAAAGTGAGTTTATGGACGAAAGTCGCAGGAAAGCCTTCGTAGAAGCTTTCACTCAGTTACCCGATTTCAATTTCATCTGGAAATATGAGTCTGATCTGGGAATACCTTTGCCACCGAATGTGAAAACACTGGGATGGGTACGGCAGAACGATATTTTGGCTCATCCGAAGACGAAAGCCTTCATATCACATTGCGGAATGTTGGGAACTCAAGGTGATATTTTTTCGACCAACAAACTTGAAATTATTAATTTGACTTGACGGATTTCAGAAGCCGTTTGGTACGGAACTCCTGTCGTTGGGATGCCAATTTTGATGGATCAGTATCGTGTAATATTTCACTTAAACAGAATTTTCTTTCCGGTTTGTTTCGTCATCGTTACCATAATTTCAGAATTTACGACATGGTATCTACGAAGGAACCAGTGTTCACCTAAAGTATTTAACGTTGAGTGTCGATTCCATAAAAGCAGCTTTGACAGAAGTTTTAGAAAATCCAAAATACTCTCAAAATGCACAACGCCGTTCTCGTCTCTTCCGTGATCAACCAGATAAGTCGATAGATCGCAGCATTTTCTGGATTGAATGGGTCATGAGGCATGCAAACGAATATTCTGCAATTCAGTTGCCGATCAATGAATTGGGAACTATTGCATCGAATGGTTACGATGTCATTGGATTTTTATTGGTCATCTTAATATTGGTTCTAGCGATTCCTTTTTACATTGTGAAGAGGTTGCTCTCGATGATGCGGAAGGGTAAAAGCAAAATTAATGTGAAACAAAAGAAGCATTAAACAAAGTTGAGCTCCATAAAATAAACAAAGAGGAAAAATGATTTTTCCAGGTCAGGCAAGGCAGGCACGCCAAGGCATTCATTTTATTAAGGAGTCGATACATTTGATTGCACTATAACATGTACATCTACTAAGCAACAATGTTATTGATAATGCTTCTGTATTCGATGGGTAGGCACTCGAAGGGGGTTTTCCCGTCACTATCTTTGAAGGAAAAGTCCGCGCCAGCCTCTAGTAGGATTCTAATCAATTCCAAATTAAAAAATTCGCAGGCGACACGCAACGGTGAAATACCAAACCCAAACCCCGTAGCGCAGTTTACATTCGCTCCCACTTCTATCAAGTACCTTACGACATCAATATTAGCTCCATGGCTACCTGTCAGAGCCTGAATCAAAGGTGTCCGATAGCAAGAATCAATTCTGTTCAAATCCGAACCCATATCCACTAAAAACTTGGCAAACTTGACATCATTTCCAACTTTGTGTAGCAACGAAGGCTTCCATATTTCAGAATCCACTCGGATATGTGGCTGTGCAATCAGTAAGTCTAGCAGATATTTATTTTCCGTTGAGTGGAACAAATTTGAAAATTCATTCTCATCCACCTCATTGCAATAGATTTCAATCAGCCGCATAAGCTCGCCTTTGCGAGTTTCCAATGCGGCCTTGATTTCATGGAATCGGTCGTCACGGATGTGTGTGAGGAACGTTAGATAAGATTTGCCTGTATTTGTCAATGCAAATAAATCAAACGTCGGTTGCTTGATGAGAAGTGCAGCTAAAGCATAATTTTGATGTCTGATCGCTATGTGAGTTGGTGTTAAGCCCAGTGAATTTTTCAAGTTTATATTCGAACTTTTGCTGGTGAGAAATTCACAGACGGCAGTCGACGGATGGTAGATCATCATATGATGCAAGGGAGTGTTACCAGTATAATCCACCGCATTCACATCAACACCAATTTCGATGAGCTTGGCCAAAAAATCGACTGAACAGTTCGGGCAACGAACATAGTTATGCAGAAACGTTGCACCCATTTTATTCCGAGCTGTAAACGTTTCTTCAAACGTTTTGTGTTTCATTAAAACGTCGAAAATGCCGCTGTCGCTCACATAATGCAATGGCAGATTACCAGAACAATCCGGATCGATTGGATGTAGACCAAGGTTAAGCAGTCGTTCCACCACAAACTTGTTGCTTTTCTCAACGGCGCGGTGTAATAGCGTTTTGTGTGACGCATCAATGTGCCTGACGTCGGCACCGTTTTCTATCAACAAATCAAAAATTTGGTTCATAGTTTCGTATTTGGTGGCATTGTATTCGTTTGTTTCGGTCGTCGGTGGATCGTCTTCATCTTCAGACGTGTCCAAATCGTTCGTTAAATATTTGAATTGGTCAGAACGTTTGTTAGCGTAGCTGTTCGAGGGTACTGTCGGCTTGTTCATCGAACAAATGGAAGATTGCAGCAAAGTCTCTGTCTCATATTCGGTTTGTATTTCATTCAAATCGATCATTTTACTAGATTCAAGAAGGATTTTGACCTTCTCGAAATTTCCCATCGAAATGCAAGCGAACAGAGCTTTTCTTTGAACTGATGATGTAGCACCGCGAGGAACCGCATTTGATTCGGTCATACGACGTTCAAGGATCAGTTTCATGAAATCCGTTGACCCGGGCAGTCTGGCTGCGGCTATCAGTAGTTGAGACCATTGATCTGGCTGATTAATTTCATTTTCATGTTCTTCGATCAAAAATTGAGCCAACTCAACATGATTCGAGTAAATGCATCGAGTTATTGCGTTCAATCCAAGCTCTTTGTGTTTGAAGAGGATGGTTTTTAGACGCGGAAAAACTTCATAAATTTTGCGAACAATTTCGCTCCTGCCGTTTTGCACAAGAATGTGTAAGACGGTGCTGCGAGCGATTAATTGTCCGTATTTTACCTTTATAGCTCTTGTCTTCCTGTCCTCTAAAAACTTTTGCATCACGATTTTTTCCACATCCTTTTCCGACAAATGTTCACCATACTGAGCCAAGCACTTTTCACCAATGTCTGACAGAACAAATATTCCCGTAATTTCATTCATAGGCAAAACCATTCTAATGGCTTCGCCACGGCATTCTTGAAAATTATCCATCCGCAGAGCCACCAGCGTCTCAATCAGAAATTGTACATTCTGCCATTCTGGACTTTTTACTGGCAACCTTAGATAGTCTCTTGTATGAAACATATCCAAACCTAAGCACCGACACATTTCCACATAGGTAGGAAATTTACCCATCGAGCGAGCGGCACCAATTGCAGTCTGACAGGATTTGTCCTTTAAGTAGGGATTTGCACCTAAGACACCCAGAGAATGTTAAAATATTGCTGTATGTTCGACGCATGATTGGATTACCTAAATCTAATAATTTCATCACTATATCAGTATACCCTCGAGCTGCAGCGCAGTGAAGAACGGTTGAACGATCGCTGGTCCTCTGTACATTTAAGCTTATTACACCATTTTCATTCAATAGTTGGAAAACGGTGGACAAGAGAACCAACTTTTGCTCCTGATTTGACCGAACAACCAGCACTTCTGGCACGGAAAAAACATTCTCTTTCAGCAAAACGAATGAGCACTTGTCGAATACTGCCGCTTCGTGGTCATTCACATTTACAATCATTTCGCTACACTTCCGTTTGACTATTTCAATTTGCCGTTTACCAATAGCACAAACGAAATTTCCATTGTCTGATCCAAGGTCCACCTTATGGTCCTTCAAAAATTGTCTAGCTGTGGTTATGTCCATTTCGAGTAGAGATAAGAAAATATTTGCCGCATCTACATGACCCTTGGATAGTGACAAGTGTAGCGGCGTTTCCGACTCCGAAGTTGACTGGTATGGCGTAAAGACGGTAAGTAGTGTGTTGATTTTGTCGACTTTGCCGCGGAAGGCAGCTTTGTGTAATGCGTTGTCCTTCTGCTTGTGGTGTTTGTGGTCTTTGATATTAGAATTGTATTCGTACGTACAAAAGCCCGTAAAGTATAATTATATCGAGCGCAATGCGAATCGCAATTTTCTCAAGTCGAACTTTCACATGAACCTTACGCTATTCGCTTCACGCTCAATATAATCACTGCTTAAGAAAATTTGAAACCACCCGGATGTAATGAACACAGCTGTAGATGTATACGTTCTTACGGTAAAACCTTTTACTCGCTGCACCCCTGGGAAATGATTCATTATTTGATGACAATAATTTGCGGTAATATGCATTTGTAGTGTGGACTTGCATCACGGCGCTTTACTAACGTAGCGCCATGATTTCGCTGGCCTGTGTATTGCTATTTTGACTTGCGTGATAGCATCCCTCGCCTCGAGCTGCAAACGACCCATTTGTCAAAATAAAAATCTCCAATATGTAATCTACTATTACAGCCATCAATATACTCTTATCTTTCAACGATAAAAGTGAATCTCATTCACTCACACACAAACTATTGCATGTCTAAAGAGGAACTTTTCCATCACAATGAACCACATGATAATAAGCTATTTTCACACTCATATGATCATTCAGATGAAGTTTTCTTTCAGCTTTTGAAATGAGCAGGGCTACTAAGTGAAGTTTGTAGTAAGTACCTTTCTGTTGCATACCTATAGAACTTATTTACTTCAACAAACAACTTTTCCGACAAGAGTTTTTTGGGTCTGTTTTTCTTTTTCTTTAACAATGCAGAATCTTTAAGCGGCATAATGTCTTCCATATGAAGAGCTTTATACAACATACACCAATGTATACTCACGATGAATGAATATGATTCATGAGCTTTTGTGGTGAAATTTTATTTATTTTGTTTCGCTCCACGTGAGGCTAACGATTCAAAAAGTGTATAGTGCACCGACTGTACCACAGGCAATTTTTTTGGGAAGGAAATTTTCTAGCAACTGAAACGCTCAATTTTATTAACATTTTAGTTTCCAAGCGAGACATGTGACATGTGAGACACTAAACGTGAAATCGCATTCGAACAGCTTCACACTTCAGCCCGACCATTATGCTCCATTAACTATTCCCTTTTTTTCTTCGCTTTATTTTTGTCTTCGACTAGAAGAATAGAATAGTCAAACAGAAATCCATATTCAGCTATGTTAAATAGAGGGCGACACTGCATTCAGATCGTATTCGCGCAGCTGTGAAAATCATATTTCTTTCTTCTTCCTCAGACAATAACTGTTTAGCTATTCCCAAACCAGCGCGTGGTTCTTCTTGTCATGTCAATGTTGGAGTCTGTTAACTTCCGCACTGTATGCCGCCATTTTCCTTTACAATATGGCAACACCAAAATATGGACATATTGCGGTGAACGAAAAATCTCCCATATATCATTCACTTTGCATTCACAGTCGTTCACATAGTGGTAGAGAGACGTTCACTACGCGTTCATTCAAAAGAAAAGAAAGACACAAGAGAAATATTAGGCAAAATTCTCAATGGCTGTCAACCATTAAATATTTGAAATAAAATATTTAATTTAATGTTTCCCTCGATATAATTTCATTGTTAGTGCATTCGAATCGTCAAATATTTTTTAATTTCAATTGTGTTTCGAGCTAGTGTCATGCGAACGTAGTTTCTGTTCCGGAGTTTATTAATTTTGCTTTGTTAAAATATATAAAAAACCCAAATGATCGTGGCCTTGTAAAAAAACAAGTAAATGAAAGACACAGTTACTTTTTCGCTTTACAATTTTGATTTGCGCTCATTACGGAACATTAAAGGATTCTAGCTGCGTGCAAATGTAAGTCAAATTTTCGAGCCTATTTGTGGCTAAATTCATGATTCATCTCGTTCGAGATTACGAAATGCAACCAAAAATTTTTTTTTTTAATTTCCTCATTCCACCAAAAACACTTTTACCAGATTTCTCAAAGTTTTCTTCACTTTTCAATTCTCGTTTAGAATTCAAATTTCAACCCATTATCAGTAAAATGGCCAGGCAAGTAACTTATAATGCAGCAGCAACACCAAGGGGCTTAGACGAGGTAAATAAATAAAAATAAAATAGAAAAGTGAGAAAAAAAAACTGTAAACTTCATTGGGTACCTATGCGTTACATACAAACTGACGTATCGACGCTATTTTATAGGTTACTGAATTGCAATATCGAAAATCTGCTCGTTTTCCATACAAAACATAACATAATGATAATCGACCAACAACGTCATTTTTGTTATCATTTCTGTTGTCATTGTACCGAGTGATTAATCCATTTTCATCAAATTAGCATTTGTGTCTGCGAAATTTTTGGGAAAAATTTAAATTTTGTTTTGAATGCGATCCACAATCCTTCACACATGAAAAAAAAATCGTCTCTCTCTGAAAGGGTCATTGTTCAAAACGAGCGTCTCGACTACAACCGAAATAATAAGATGGCGGGGGAGCAGGTAGTGATACAAGTGATCGCATACATATTTGCAAACATACCAATGACATGCATATAGAATGTCAAAACATGTGCACAAAACGATTCCCTTTCATTTACATACCCTCTTGGTTGATGCTTTTATTGCAGTCGACCATTCTTTGTTTACCTGCGAATGGGATTTTCACATTGAAGGATTTGTGGTCTATTTTGTGAGAATTGTTCTGCACTAATCTTATTTCGAATCTATGCAAACAAAATATCTCGACCTTTCGACAAAGTCGTAAAAACATCATGTTGATGGACGAATGGGAAGCACATTTCGGAATTTTTGAGACATCCTCTCATTAACCAAATGTGAATTTAATTTTTGCAAACTTTGTTCCGTTGTCTTCCATGAGTATTGTTAACATTGATTGTCATGTTAACATCACGTGTTTTAAGCTGAAGAAACACGAGCTATAACGAGCAATTTTGCATTGATCGAAAGTTTTCCCAGGGGTATGGAGCCTTCAGCCATTTTTTCAGATAAAATGGTGTCACACCTCCCCTCAGACTCAGACTTCAATAAACAGCTGGGGCACCCAAATATTCCATCAACCCGTGTTTACATCCGCTCATACAAATCTTACCAGTCTACGTTGCATACCGTCTCATTTGTACGAACGTTCATGCAGGTTTTAAGGACTGGCTGGTATATTGTCAATTGAATTCAGAACATTTTTATGCCGACCTTAGGCGGATTAATCAACTGCTGATCTCCACCGTATTGATTCCTCTCAAAGTCTCCGCTCGTTATAGTTAGCTGCAAGCTAGAGTTTGTCATGATCAGCTTGCGCAGATTACATCGTTTCATCTAACGTCTTACCGCTAACAGTCACACCTTCCCTAAACAAAACAAACTCATCACAACCGACTTTGTATGACGTGGTGAAACTTTTGTATGAAAAGTAGTGTGTCAGCCGATTACCTGTTTGGCAAAACCTCCACAGTATATGGCCCTAAATTTTCCATCGTTTAGCCTGTGGTGAATATATCCGATTGCAATTGAAATCGCAGCAGATGTTTTCGATCGCAGCAAGGGAAAATTGCTTGTGTGTCTTCGGACTTGGAGACGTTTCACTGGCTGAGTTCAACGAACCTTTTACAAACGGCAAACGTATCGGGGATTATATTCGCCAAATCTTTTACTTCATTTGATAGAACTTGAATTTTCGCTATGACGAGAGTCAATCGCTTATTCCTCAGTCATCATTTTCCACTACCCAGTTTCTGAAAGCTTAAAGAAGCGTCGATACAGTTGCGATTTCAATAGCTGAATGTGTGATACCCGTGTGTACCTCCCCTTCCTTTTCGATATTGTACCCTCAACTAATTTCATACGACAAATATCTAGATTTGGTTCGGCTTAAACAATGGCATCAACCAGATATTCGGACGCGAACGTTCTCTCACTTGTGGTCAGTACATGGATCTCTATACGTAAGTCGTAACATAGCTGCCACACTAACTGCAAACGGTCGCTTGTAATATTTTTATGCCAACTTCCAGATTGGTTTACAACTACTGTACGAGCGTTCATCCATCGGTGAATCGGAACCAGGTTCCAAAAGGAATCAAACGACATGGACAGGGTAAGCTACCATTTTGACACTGTTTGGTTGTCTGTATATTTCTAAGTGACAATCTTTTCCTCAGGTGGAGCTCAATTGGTCGGACAGGATCTATACAAGAAGATAAAGGAATTTTTGGAGGGTTATCTGATTGATTTGCATAAGGTATGCGCACACTGAACATTTACAGCAATGGAACCGTCGCTAACAATAAATTTGTTTTCCCTTCCAGAGTGGCGTCGATCTCATTGACGAAGAAGTTCTCACATTCTACACAAAGAAATGGGAAGAATTTCAATTTTCGAGCAAAGTATTGGATGGCGTTTGCGCTTACATCAATCGTCAATGGGTCAAACGCGAATGTGAAGAAGGACACAAAGATGTCTATCAAGTGTACCAGCTGGCGTTGGTGTCGTGGCGGGGTAATCTATTCGAGCATTTACACAAACAGGTAAGGAAATACTCGGAGGACTTCCAATCTGCAAATGTGTGCACATCAACTTACTCCCCCTCCCTTTCAACTTAGGTTACCAACGCTGTCTTAAAATTGATCGAACGCGAACGCAATGGCGAGACGATCAATACACTACTCGTCTCTGGTGTAATCAGTTGCTACGTCGAACTGGGCCTCAACGAAGAAAATCCGAACACTCGATTACAAAATTTGACGGTTTACTCGGACAGTTTCGAGAATGTGTTCATCGAAGACACGGAACGCTTCTACTTGCACGAAAGCATTGAATTTTTGCGCATCAATCCGGTCACCGAATATATGAAACGGGTCGAACAACGGCTACAAGAGGAACAAAAGCGAGTCCGAACATATTTGCATGAAAGCACTGCCGCTCGTTTGTCGAAGACTTGCGAACGAGTTTTAATTGAAAAACATTTGGAAAATTTCCGCTCAGAGTTTCAGGTAAGCCTTCGACGCAACGTTCGAGATGAACTGATTGTACTGACCTCGTTGTCGTGCATTTTCTCTTTCAGAATTTACTAAATTCGGATAAATACGCCGATCTTGGACGCATGTACGATTTGGTGTCTCGCATTCCAGAAGGTCTAACTGAACTGAAGAAAGTCCT
>JANTFA010138044.1:0-12627 GCA_026413405.1 Phytosciara flavipes
TATGCGAGAAACCTCGACCAGACCTCAAAAATAGCACTATTTCGGCCATAACTTTGGATCGGATCGACCGATTTCGCCGAGGGGAAACCACTAGTCAAAAATTTGTCGGAATCGACGTGTTACAAACGTAAGAGTAAAGGCATTAGACCCTCGTACTTCGTACTACCAAGATGGCGGCTGGTTGTCATTAGGAAAGTAAAAGTAAAAGTCGGATGAAATTTACTCGAGCTATTGACAAAAAACTCTACCTTCACTGTACAACGGAGTAGCTTGACTTAGGCTCACACAATGGAATGTAACTTTCAAATTCTGGGATTTCTGGGTTGGCCTAGCCGATACCTTCCGTTTGCGACATTTATCGACTCTGAGGTGTTTGAACTGGTTTTACTTTGTTGTTAATGTGAACTCAGAATTCATAAAACCTAAACATTAATTTAAAAAAGAAAAATTATTTTTGAGTTTCTCGCCCAATTTTACCTGTTAGCACACCAAAATGACACGAGTTTCTCTTTCGGTTGAACACGTGAATGTATTAAATCGTCGGCGGTGTTAAAAATGGCCCTTGACACCTGGTTTAGTCGATTTTCCAAAGAATAGTCGGGATGTATGGATTGGGACGGTCCAACTTTATGGAAGCGATAATTAGACGTAATTGGGAAAATGTTTTTAAAAATTTAATCGGCAAAGAGCAATTCCTTACTGAATGTTGAACAAAATGCGAAAAACAATAAATTGCACGTAATTATACGTTTGAACGGTTGACCCTTCATTTCGAAAAAAAAAGGTTTTTCTTTTCTTTTCTCGTTAATCTACAATTAGCTGTTTAAAATCACAGATTGAATTGAAGTTTCATGCACAATGTCACGTTAAATAATAATGATGTGATGTAGTTATGCCCACTAACTAAAGACTTATTAAGAAGAATACCCTCTGGAAGTATTTGATTGATGTACAAGTAATAATCTACGGTCGACTTTATTACGTTACATTCTGGAATATCAGGTTTTTGAAACAATTACTAGAGTGCCGGCTGAACGACTTGTACAAAAGTACAAAATATTTCACCAACAAAAATATGATGATAACAACAGGATTTGATTCGAATCGAATATGCAACCGGTGTAAGAATCTCTGCAGTGAACAGACGAACGTAATCGACAGCAGCTAAAGCGAAAATAATTTTTTTTTAAATTGAAGCTGAGGAAGCGTCCGTATTTTTCGTAAGCACTGCTTATGGAATCTACCATACTAGTTGTATGTAGGTCCCAAAAATGCCGTTATTGTGATCATTTCCGGTAACGATATGAAAATTCATTTTGAAATATATCGTGTGCTTCGTGCGCAATTCATTTATCATTTGAAGTACTTGATTCTTGTTTCATTTTGTTGACCAA
Source organism: Phytosciara flavipes (assembly GCA_026413405.1). Taxonomy (NCBI): domain Eukaryota; kingdom Metazoa; phylum Arthropoda; class Insecta; order Diptera; family Sciaridae; genus Phytosciara; species Phytosciara flavipes. The sequence goes on from JANTFA010138044.1 coordinate 1,395, forward strand.
GTAATGCAAGCAATCTTAGACTGGCCAATTCAGAATTGATATTTACAAGAAGTAAAACTTAGAACTTAGGGGCCTTATTATGCACGCACCAAAGTGGGAGGGTTTGACGAAAAGCGTGCGAAAACTTACGATGGGGGACACGGGGATGTCAAAAAGCATGCGCACGCGTAACATACATTTGGATATTAATCAAATTTTGGGGGTTTCTATCAAATTTGGTTCATTTAAGACGATGAAAATATTGGAATTGAGTAGAAATTCAGGAAACAAATGGAAATTTTGTATGGAATTTTAGGAAATGAATTGGGAATAAATGGAAATGGAATTGTTGGGACAGATTTTAACCAGTGTTGGACCCCGTGTCGCATCTTGGACCACTCAAATCTAGTGCTTAGTTTATTTTACAAATGACACTTATGAAACGATGGGTATCAAAGCTCCTATATTAATGGCGCGCAGTGGAAAATATTTTCCATTGCAAAATGAAATTCCTTGCAATATTCCAGCACCCAGGACCATGGTTCAATTGGTCTTTATGAAGATGCGGTTCTGCACGAACCAGTTTCGTGGGCACTTTTAGCGGGGGTGAGGATTCTCGAAAAGCGTGCAATAGAGTGCAACGGAAGTGTCAGAAAATCGTAGCGTTAATTTGAGAATGGCCCCTTATGGTTTCGTCTGAACGGTGACTATAGCTTCTGGCGGCTCATATGTCTCTTTTATTTCATTGTGCAAGTGGAAGATACGCAATGCTGCTCATTACTACAAACCGAATGCGATGATAATATTTTAACTTAAATGGCAAGCTCTATGGCAGAATGTTACACACATTAACGAAAACATTCTATTTTTAATTAACCTGCGGCAAAATCAGGTAGTTTATTTTTATTACGATACGGCTACCGGCACTTTTAAAACGTTCTCTGTCTTACTAGCTGAATGTGTACTTGAACATTTATACACATAAAAGGGCAGAAACGTTTTCGAGTGATTGTATACAACATATTGGACTGATATCGTTTTATTACATGAAAGTAAAGAAGTCCATTGAGCTGAGCGAAATATAAAGGCGAAAAGGGGCATCTTGACGATTTTGTAGATTTTATAGAATTTTTTTCCTGGTAAAACAGTCGGTTGGTGTGGACTAGGTATTGCTTTGCTGGTAGTGGAATGATAATAGATCAATTAGAGCGAAATGGCGGAGCGAAATGAATCTGTTAAAAGTCTCATAACATCTCCAGCTATCATTCACTATAAATGAACTAAGCTTCAAGCGAGTGGTAGCTCACTCTATTTAGTCCATTTTGTCCCATTTAGTCTACAAACTTGACTACCTCTCGACTTCAAGCCTGCAATACAAAACATTTATTTGATAATAAAACCAATAAGAACCACCGAATTTAATTGATGAATTGAACAGAATGACTAACCACTTACAGTTTTACCATTTTCTTTTGAACTTACTCCTTGAATTTTCAATTCATCTATTCATTCATTGGCACGAAATTCGACGCTGAATGTGGCTCTTTAACCCTGCTATATTAAGATTTGTGCACTCTCTGTAAAACTCGTCGCAGTTTAGTTTTTATTTTTGTCCTGATTGAAAAAAACTTGGTAAAGTGATTTGAACAATTGTCGTCAACAGAACAGTGAATTTTAGTTTTGTTCTAATAACGTTTTGAATCTATCAAAAACAATATTACCACAACGTGTTTTTTTGAAAGATACTCAGATACAAAATCGCGAGTATCTAAGTAAATTTTTAAAAGAAAGCAGCCCAAATCTTTTTCGCAAAGCTCCGAGCCGAACCGGCCGGGTAAAAAATTGAACCTCTTGAAAGGTTCAGGCGGCCCGCAAATCTCTACCACAACGATCTGTTTGATTAGACTAGAATGTTCCGACAAGTTATTTTTAATCGCGTAAAACATTAGTCTAAGCAAAAATCCACCGATTTTTTATAAGTTTATCTCAACATTGAAACATACACGACAAACCTTTGATAAGGCGGACAGATTTTTTTGATGCTACCTCTCTCAAATCTTTCGATGGTGGAACAGTGCCCAAAATCAATGCCACATTTTCTTTTTGAATGACAATGCTAATGCGTTGGATTACAAATGATGTCGCACGTTTTTCATAGGTAGCATCAGCAAATTTACTTCCATTTTTTTGTATTAAATCCAGGCCTTAATTCCCCTTACGTCTCTGTACCAACCGAAATGAAAACGAATTGGTAAGCCAAATCTGAAATCACGATATGACGGTGCGAAAGTGTCTTTACAAGTAGAATATCACAATAATGGTATCCCTCTCGCCCAGGGAATTAAGATAATTCCGTGTGGTCGTTTTCCATCTGGTCTCGAACAGTCACGTGGTTCTAGAATATCTGGAACTAGACCATTTTTCAATGTTCGTTGGAGAATGTTATTTGCATTTGCATGCCGTTCGCTGTAGAACATGATAGACCATCTACTCCGTATCCAATTGGAGAACTAGGACGTAGCGATAATGCAAACCAGAATTTGTCTTTGGATAATTTTGTGTTGCGGTTGTGACCTGATTTACATACGGAATTGACTATGTCGCTTGTCTTTTCCGAGGAACTGCTTATGGAATCGATTTCACTCATATTTCATTTGACTCCCAAACTTTTTGCATATTTCTAAGTTGATTCTCCGGTAACTCATCGAACATTTCGTACCAAAAATTTTTCCGCTTCCAACAACATTGGATCAATCTGTCGGTAAGGCTCAGGTAGCAGCTTGTCCACCAAATCGTTTTGGAGGTACACCATCGAACAGCTCTTTACTTAGAATATAACGTAATGCGTCATGCTAAATTGTCAATTCAAAAACCCTAACTGAAATCGCATTCGTCCGGTTAGAAAACACATACTACGTCACCGAAAGCCAAATCTAAAAAAAATCTACACTAACTCGAGGATACTATCGTACCTCCATTAGACATCATGTTTTCATATTATCGTCAGTTTTGGGTGTGTACATCGATAGAATCCGTTACCCTCCAATTGGACGATGCAATTACTCAGTCCCCACAACATGTTTTTTCGTTCGGGCGTTTCAAAAGATTCGGAATTTGAATGGTTTGTGGATGCAATTGCATAGAGTATTTCAAATGATTTTAAATGTGGCCGAATCATTCTCAGTAACACCCAGCGCCGCCGTCAATTCGTGGAAGCAATGTAATATAATGTTCACTCCGGCATTAGTTCCATATTATGGTTTTACAGTTTTTAATGACATGATGTATCATCGAATATATATCCTGCCATATCCCCAGAACACTCACACACACACACACAGCATACTAAATATATAATTTTCATTTCCCTTTAATTCTATTGTATAATTAATTCGTCTACCAACAAGGTATTTAATTAGTAAAAGAGGCTCACAAATAACTTTCGTTGCGTGATTAAACAACATAGCCATAAATCATTAGCACCGGCCAGAAAAGCCAAAATAATTTTGTGTCTAACATTTTGCTGGGGGTAGCTGTTGCAGCTCGTGTACATAACAAAACTAACTAACCTGTGTCGACAGTACGTTAGTTTATTATTCTCAAAGGGATTTTCAGGTGTTACAAGATCGTTATCGTTCGAGTATAACGTATCGAAACAAATTATCAATGACTATACGAGAAAATTGTGTGTGCACGATATTTTTATAAAAAAAAGAATTTCTCTTTGGCAATGTTGACTCTACTTTTAATTGGTGTTAATGACTTTTCGAGAACGACTTGGAATCGAACATTGAATACTTAACGATTCTATCAGAAATGTGATGCACAGCTGATTGAAGGCATGTTTTCAATGATATTCTCAATAGCTTCAATCACAGGCGCATACTGAAAATAAGTCGGGATTCATATTTACTTCACATAGAAATGCTTCATTTACTTCATACAATAGACCGACAACTCACTTCCATTTTCGACTCTCATAAAAGGGACTGGTTTGAAACCTATCTCAAACTGATCCATTAGCCAGCACGAGAAACATTCATTCTACGACTTTTGTATTTGAGTTCTAGGACGGCCCTAATGAGGTTAGCCATAGATCAGCCGTCGGACGAAATCGCGATGTCAAAATGAAGAATGCAATTGAAAAATAAAGTTTTTGTAGGAAAGTCTGGCCTACCTGCAAAGTCAGATTTTCGACTTTCCAACGAAAACTTTCTCATTAGGCTTCGTTTTGTCACCAATTTGGATCTTGTGTGATGTTTGCTGAGATTTGGACAAGGACCTCAAATACACAATTTTGTAGAACAATGTATCTCGGGCTGGTCAATGAGGGTGGAACATGCACGTGAGCCCTCGATCTGTAAGGACTTACTTTACTGTGACATGTAGGTGTGACATGTAGCTGTGAATATCATACGCACATCTAGAATGTTAAATGCTTTTACATAAACTCGTCTTCGTTTTCATATTACAATTAGCCAAATATAATTCTGTTGAAGTGTTGTCACTTCAAGTTTGTCACCAATCTAATTTATCGAGTCTGTTAGAAGCTGTTCACAAAATACACCGCACTCAGAGGGTGGAGGTGTGTACAGAATAAACGTGACGGTTCTTACCAACTTGGTTCATATTTGACCCTTTTTGAGTGATGGGAGTGGTCGAAAATTCCATAAAATAGCGTGACTTAAAATGTGAACAGCTCCTTATTCTTTGATGTTGTAAAATCTTTTACGGGAGCGTGGAAAAGTTACTGAGGCAAATTCCTTTAAATACTTTCAAAACTACTGCTGTCAGTCAAAAACTCTTGAAAATGGAAATGTGACGCTAGTCCTTATTTGAAGACAACCGAAACAGCCCTCCTTCAAGACGATATCAGTAGTTTGTAAGAATACACACAAGGACTGGCATCTTTTCAAGGGCATTTGACTGATTCGTCCTGATTGCATAGACATTGAATAAAAATGTGTGAATGATCGGAACCATCAAACCACACAGTCGGGTCTCATGTTCACTGTGGATAGAATGTCATCACCTCCCATGCCTAATCTTCTGGGAGCCCAACCTCACAGCAAAATTTACAGCTGTGTTACAAAAATTAACGATGAATGAGGATATGTGTGGAATAGAAATCAACACTATGATGTCACATACTATAAGAAGCCAAACCTGTAGCCTGACCTCTTGATATACAATTTTATTCATTAGGTTAGGAAACATTGTGAAAAAGTTGCTAAATAAAAAAGTAAAATTCGATCCATGAATGATGCATTGTGAGCAGAGAATTGATAACAGGTGGCGATGCGCTCCTGTATGACGTAAGCAACGCCATCTGTTATCATTTTGATCTGATGACACGATGTTCAAGGCTTCGTTGTATAATTGAAGTGAAGCTCACCTTCTGTTAACTTTGCTTAGTTTCTTAGGAATCTTTTACTTTCTAAACGAACTCCTGGGTTCAGTTGAAACTGTTAAATTGTTGGCCGTAAGTTTAGAAAACTTACAGAAACTTTCGATGCCTTTGCATTTATATGGAAAGCAGATTTTCCTGTATCATAACTTTGTATTAATAAAATGTGTTTTGTTTGGTGTTTGCTGTGGCAGCAAAGTGCTCCTAAAATCATATACATCTAAATATATAACGTTTAGTCACAGGAATATAATGTGGTTTGTGTGTACACCGATTTCGGTTTATTTAAACGAAAACATGAGTACTCGTGTGTAAATAACATTTTATAAAGTTACTGCCAAACGCCAACGCTGCACTTGCGATGCTAGAATAGCGTGTTCACGTGTGTATACGCATGAAATGGAAACTATTATTTCAGTGGCTTGCGGCTATATGCCCATGTAGCAACGGCTGACTGTATGTAGGAGGAAATAAAATAGAATGCTGAGTTGTGATTCGAAGCGTTGCGGAAATATTTAATTAGAAAGTCGAGCATTCCTTTTTTTCGTTTTATCTTCATTCCGTTCCGATAGCCATCAAAATATTTCTGAGTCTATGTACCGTACAATTTGATTCAATCAGAATCATCGGTTGATGTAAAATTTAGATGATCTATGAACATTTTCAGTTCAATTTTTGTCAGCACATTTAATGCATGCAAACGTAAGCGGCAGAAAATGTAGTGAAATTTCTAACATTCCCTCTGAATTCCATTTGTCTTAGAATTTGCTAATGTCCCGTGTCCCACCTCTGAATTTAACTATTCAATTGATGATGAGTATGAGCCATTTTGGTTCAATGTATTGAAATACTGAGACCCTAAAGTGCAGAAATCGCTTGAAAATAGTAAAGGGAAGTATGACTCTTTGAAGAAAGTGAATGAATAAAAATGAGGAGCAAAACAATACAGTCGGTGACATTCAGAAACGGCATCATACCAAAAATTTCTTATTTCTTCTACTTCTCTCATTTCTCCATAACGAGTACATGAAGAAATGAGAGAAAAGGAGACTTGAAAGAAATGAGAAATTTTTGGCACGATGCCGTTTCTAAATGTTACCGAGTGTAATCATGACCGTGTTGAGGGCTTAGCGAGAACGATTGATGGGACCACTTACGGCCACTTTGAAGATTCTTTAGTAAATTTTTCAGTTATCATTCCATCCAATCTCAGCGTGAAACGCAAACAGCAGCCTAATAGAAGTAACCGGTTCAATGAAGTCAATCATCTTCCAAAAGTTATCCACGAAACATTAACATTTTTGTCAATCATAGCCTCCCGGCTGGGCCATGAGTACTTACAGTTCACAAAAAGTCTTCATTTATTATTCGAATGTTAAACAAATTAGATGAAGGTAACAGATATAGGTCGTTACTGGTATTTCTTCAACTTCACGAATACTTATAATCCCTGTCGGAATGGAAAACAACTACACTGGAATTCGAAGAGTCTTATGGTACATTATCATCATTATCATCGGTTTTCGTACTCCTCGGCGGTTCGGTTGGGAGTGTCTTGACTTCCATCCACTTTTTTCGGTTAACTTCGTCGCCGTTTGCTTCCACGTAATCCTCGGTCTGTGTTCTTCTCTTCCCAGTCTAGTGCAGTTTTCGAGATTGTTAATTATTGTTATTGTTCCAGCAGGTTTCGTCAGTGTGTGAAGTGTGATCGATCCAATGCGATTTTCCACGTTTAAAGCTGATGTTTCATTTGGCTAGTTTACACAATTCGGCGTTTGAAATCTTTTCTGACGTTATTCTGAGTATTTGTCGAAGGCATCGCTCCACGAAGACTTGTATTTTGTTTTCGATTATCGATGTCACTATCCAAGTTTCGCAGCCGCAGATCAGAGCTGAGATGCAATTTGATTTGAAGAGTTTCAACTTGAACATCGCTGATAGTTGAATCGAATTTCAAAAATTGTTTTATACCGGGATGGACCGTGAAACTTCGACCCAGCTTTCCAGTTAGAGACTGTTTGACGTTTAAAATACGAATGTTCATGCTATTAACAGTGCTATGCTCAGACACATCTTGCATTCCTTAACCTTAATCTAGCACTTCAGGGTGAGTGGAGATTGTGTTAGGTCGTTCATTGAATGGGCATGTGAACACATTATCTTATCATAAGTTCTCTAACTCTCTAATGTAAACACACCCTAATCTGCAGTATTTATTCAAAATTCACCACAAAACATACATTTTGCCACAAGCTAGTTACATGTGAGTTATAACACGCCATCACGAGTTCACCAGAAAAGAAACTTTAATTTCACGGTATGTGCATTTACCCCTTTTTTCTGCATGTTGACTATGATGGTACCGAATTTAGACCAATTCTCAAAAGCCATTTAAAATTCGAATGGAAAAAAGAAGAACAGAAAAAAAAACACCAGCAACAACGGCGAGGCTAATAAAAACTTAAATAAGGTAAAACTAAATGGTGAGCTTTATGTTACAAATCATAAGTATTTAATGCCACGATATTAATTGTAAATGTTCTGTGTGCATGCATTCGGTCAATTTTCATACAAATTTTCCGTAAACATAGTTCAGGAGGGAGACCGTCGAAGTTGATAGCTTTATGGATGTATCCAGTGCCGTACTTAACTAGTGCGTCAATCTGAACTCGGATAAGAGACTATGATGACTGAAGAGCACTCTTGCTAACTTGTATACTTATGAATTTCCCCCAAACCTAAAACAAACAAATTGAAAAAGGGAGTGCATTGGGCGAATATTGAAAGCATCTACATTTTTGTGACGCTTGAGACGAACGACGACCTGTACTTTTCAAAATGTACATAAGTTAAAAGACAAACTATGCAAACGAAGTGTGAACAAAATCATCTGAGGTGACAAGTACAAAAGTCTTAAAGGAAAATTAGCGCGGTGAAAGTTCTTACCATGAGAAGCTTAGTTCGAAGTAGCGAGTTATTTTTAACATTTTCTCTACAGAGTCGTCCAGTCGTATGCTTCACGTAATGAATAGTACGTTCTTTATGTTGGATAGTAATGTGGACGAGCCAATTTTGTATGCCACCGATTTTGTGACCATGTATTTTTCCTTGGCACTTTCATTCATTTCAATCATGATAAAAGTCTCTGCTTTTCGACTACATACACTACCGATGCTACCAGAGGAAAGACAACGCGTGATCATCATTTCTCCACCTGTAGTAATCCATAACCTTGTCCCGTGACTAACAATCTTTAAACCAAATTATCTCGAAATCCAATGTGACATGTTTGGTTCATTTGAAAACGGATCACTAGCATAGCAGATAAGGTTCCATGAAGGTTGATCTAAGAAAAGTCTCACCGATTCCGACAGGTTCCATAAGCCACTTTGTAGTCGACAATTTCTAACTTTTTCAATGTTGACCGAAAATTCACACAGAAAGCGGCGCTTCAGATTCGAAAAGAAACGCAAAAATAAACAAAACCATGGCAGAGGGACTTGCAGTTAACTTCCCCTTCCTACAGAATCTTAGTCAAATCAACCACTAGACACTGGACTGCTTTCACTGGGGCGTGAAAAAGCGCAAACATTAAAGTTTTAAAAATGAAAGCATTTCACTTTGAACCTTTTGCGAGTTCGCAACTATTTTTCTCCGTTACTCTGTTTGTGCTCTCTCTCGTCGCTGCATAGTTTGTTGATAAATTGTGTATACAGGAGATATTTGCAAAGTCTTGAATGTATATTTGCAATAAAAATTTCATTAAAACTTTTCCAATTGTATCTGGTGTGTTTGCTTTGAGAGTGCATAACGCGCATAACGTATGTGATTTGACAGTATTTTTTCCTTCTTCATCATGATGATGCGAGGCTGGTTATACCTTGCCATATTGCAGTAAAATAATCATGGGCGTGTGTTAGCACAGCGCCAGTGACGCAAGTTCCAGTACTAGAAAAAAAAATTGAAAAAAAATATTTTTGACGTAATCTTGGGGTTACTTACCGCGAAATTAGGCATCCGTACAATTTCAACGGTGTATTGCACGTTCAAATCGAATTTCAAGTTCAGTGACAGTACAAACCGATAGAATAAATCGATAGAATAGTACTGAATTAATTCAAGTTTTTGAAGTGCTCTAGTGTGAAAAGGCTATGAAAAAGTACATCGATGATTTTTTAGGTAGAGTTTTCGTTGTTAATTGTCTTTTATTCATGTGCAAACTGCGTCACTACGACCGATATCAGTTGTTTTGAAAGTACAGAGTGCTCGAAAAGTCACAACAATAGAACAAAATAATTGATAACAATAGAATCTATGGTTTTCGATTCTTTGGTTCAATTGTTCTTTCTATACGGGAACATTTTGACCACTCTATATACATCCCGAGACTCGCGCCACTTTTCCCCTTCTGGTGGGTTTTCGACTGATATTAGTAACCAAAGATAATATCATCTCTAAAAGGAAATGAAATGATTGTGCCCGTTTCGATTATCATCAACGGCCCGTTTTCAACATTTTATAACTTCCGCTCAGAAGCAATGTAACGCTTGTCGCTATATTGACACACATATTTACGAAGTACGAGGATATTGTGCCGTAATATAAGGTGAGGTGCTTTTCGCTTCTCTCTGAAGTAAATTTAGACCACTTTGCAACAGTTTCTTTCATTTGAAAGGCCACTAAATTAGTCCATACAAGATTCAGTCAGAGTGAGTAACATTCTACAATGCAATTAAATCTACAGAAGTTCATTCACGCCGTAAGTACGCTTCAAAATTTGTGTTTTGAGTGAATCGATGAATGAACAAATGAATTGAAAATTAAATGTCAACGCACTCTAATATGAAAATATCGTGAACATGCGTCTGCGATGCGAATCTTGCGTTTCTTTTTAAATTTCGAGCGACTTACGGCATGAATTTACATATTTATTCCAGCGAATTTTACAACATTCGTAAGTAGACCTGAAATAACGAAACCATTCGAATATTTATCCTTAGCCTGGTCACCTAATTTAAAGATATTTCGGAGATGGTTCTGATCAAAACTATTTTCATCATCAATAATCATATTTACAACTGACGTAGCTATTTTAAAGTGAAATGTTAAAAGAAACTAAGACGACGTGATGTTAGTACTAAGATTGTCATTTGATAGATCAGTATGCTGTGTAACAAAGCAACCTTCAATATGAGGGTAGCAGCTTTATTTATGTTTTTATATGAATAAATGATTTCTTCTTCTCTCTTTCTTCTCTGAAACGAGCCCCCAAAAACGATAAATATTGCAAACACTCACCTGGGGTTTCATTGCGTTCACACAGAAGCTCTTCACTTCACATATGAACTAGTCGATTTAGTGTGCCACCCGCCTTCATAGGTGTCTTAACCTGTTTAAAACAGGCTGTTTTTTCAAAATTCCGGGCCATACTCATCACCTTTCCATGCATCCATGCGATGTTCTATGAGAGGCTCTTATTTCACTAGTGTGTTTTTGATTTTTTTTCGCACGCTACAGAGTCACGTTGAAGAGAGACCAATATTCATAAATAAAAGCGTTGCACAGATCGATGCTTCGCCTCGGATCGACAATCGGACATCTAGTGCCAAAAATACCTTCATACCTACCTTGGTAGAAAAATAACTATTTCAAAACCTTGTACTTTTCCAGCTGTAAGTGAGGGTTATGAGGGTTAATACGATCCAAGTGAATTTTTTTTTTTCATTTTTTGTTCTATCTAAAAAGACAATTCTTCGGACTTCAATCACACTACAGTCTGTAACAGTTAAAAGTACTGCTTTTTTGTCGTTTCGTTCTAATTGAATCCACTTTGTTCCACAAATTTTA
>JANTFA010138055.1:0-12626 GCA_026413405.1 Phytosciara flavipes
TTTATTTATCTAGACAATGATGAGATTTTTGCTGCTCGCAGAACGATTCAAACGTTATTATGATTTATAAAATGAATTTGCCATAAATATTATCTTTGGTTTGATAATTTTCTGAATCAACAAGTTGGAAATAAAGTGAATGCAAATATTTATCACTGTAACGATATGCCAATCTCCATTTCAGATTCCATTGCAGCAAGTCTTATAATAAACCAGAATCTTTATGAATGTATCGTATACCAACTGCTATGACTTTGTAGCTCATTAGCGAATCAATTAGATATGACAGAATTTCTTGTCTGAACCACAAAATTGATTTTAAGACCCGTACAAAGTACGAGGGTCATATGCTCTCACTCTTACGTTTGTAACAAGTCGAATTCAAATCCCTAAGTAAGGACAAACCATCTGTGGTCATCCCTAGATGCCAAAATTGTAATGAAGAAAATGTCTGTCTATTATCACGAAAATTTGAGCAAATCGAATTTGATTACGATAAAAAAATCTCTTAAAGATAGCCAAAATCGAAGGGTGACGCATTTCTTTGGACTAAGTAGCATGGAACTAAATGCCATTATTGTCTCTCTTTGGAATGAACACCTTAAAATTTCCGTTTTTTGTTGGCATGAAGTCTGAACCTGTTTGGACACATTTAGACTTATCTATTCTGTTTTATAATTTCGGCTCAAGAAGACAAAATTGTAAGGTTATTGTTTTAGACTGACTTGTTATTGGGCTGCGGTCGTCAAACGGTGAAATGAATAAATACAACAGCCAATGATAGGAACTGACGATAAAAATCCAGAAAAAGATTTATCGAACCGGTTCAGTGGATCGTGGGTTAGAGGCCTTAATGTGATGGCAGCCAGAGCCCTAAGTGTTAGGTCCCTAGTGTTTTCTGCGTATAAATCGAGTGAATTTTACCCGATTTTCGTGATTTTTGTTTTATTTGAAAAGGATTCACAATTTTAAACATAAAAAAGTTTATTTGGCATCGGCGTCATTGGACCATGTGCTAGGGCCCTTGGAGTAAAATTCATCCGAATCTCTTAAACTTTTTTTTTGTTTGGAATGACTGTACCATCAAATCATAAGATTGTGCCGACTGGTTTGTCTTTCTGTCTCTGAGTGTAATTCCAAGCATACTCCGTTCCATGGCTCTTTGTGCCACCCTGAACAGAACAGAACAGAACTTTATCTCGAGTAAATTTTTCTCTTGATTTTAGTGGATTTTTTCATATTAAACTTCGTGTATGTCCTTTATGTGCAACACGTTTTAAAAGTCGTATAAGGCTCGGAACGGGTTTAATTCGGGTTGAACGAGATTGAATCACATTCCTATTAGGTAGCTCGAAAATAAGTTGAAGGGAGCATGATTTGTAGTAAAGTTATCTAGCTTTCCATTGCACATAAACTTCCAAAATTAGACGAAGTACTTGAGACAAAATCACTACAAATCTGCTGACTTTGAATTATTTTCGAACTTTCTGATAGGAGTGCGATTCAATCTCGTTCAGCTCGAATTAAACCCGTTCCGAGCCTTAAAGTCGTACGGGTCCTCCTCATGATTCTTCATTGATTTGATCTTACAAATATAATTCCTTGACTACGCCTTAGAGATCAAACAATAAGTAAGTCGTATCGACGATCCCTTCCTCATTAATTTGTTCGTTTGTTTATACAATACCTTACCATGCCACTTAAATAAATGAACACACAGGCTGAACGAGAAGACGAAACAATAATTTAAAATCAAAAATATGTATCGCGTTGCCTCATACAATAAAATACATTCGTTTCCTTGTCTCCTCTAATCTCTCTTGTGAGTTGCTCGGGAAAAAAACCTTCTAGATTCATTAACCACACACGACGCGACGTTTATATGTATTTATACCTCTGTGTGTCTCCAGATCGCAGTGCATATTGTTTTTATCCTACACATATGCCTGTGTTGTATATTACGTTCTTTCAAATCATCAGCCAACGTCGAAAGTATCTGATGAAAATGTTCATCGCACTGGTCATAATGTCAAAAGATTATAATAATGTTTCCCTGCCCACAATGTAATGACGAGGCGATCAAGTGAGTTTTCTTGTACCAGTAAATTTTATTGAAACATCGATGTGGTTGGAAGCAAAGAACAAGAATGGATATAGTGAAGGTGCAATTGGTAAATGGATCAAATCAAATTTTGAATGTGAGATAGAGCACGAGCAACAAGCATGCATGTATTCATATGCTTTCTGATTTGTAACGATTTTACAATGTTGCTTACAACTTAAATCAACAACAGTAAGGACGAAACTTAATAGCCATAAGCTTTGACTTAATGTTGTCTAAAACATGACTCTTGAACCGTCCAGAAAATATAAGCTGAAAATGCGAGTCATCTGCTGCCGAATCTGCATGCGAATAAGCAATCAGCTATGACCGCAGCTCTCTTAAATATCGTATGATCGTTAAATCGTATGATAAATATGTTGTAGTGATAGATTTAAACGAATGAAGTAATAGATTCATTGCTTTGAGATTGACGTCTCAGTTTAATCCCTTTGGTTGAATTGCTCTATTGTATTGTTACGGTTCAACGTAATTGCGAAGGCTCAATGATATTTGCATTAGTTGGGTGGATAGATCGAATAGATCTTAAAGAACTTGGTCTGTTGCTTTGACGGCATAAAGATTTACGTTTTTAGAATCTTAGTTCCTTGAAACGATTTAATTAAAAATTGGCTGTCACCGCCACAACTTTTCTACATTTTTTTTCATCTCTTTTCTCAAATGGATTTTTCCCATGTATCAATTAAAATAAATTGATTCAAATGGATTTCGTTATCAGCCAAATTTACATATCAAAATTTCGAATTCTTCGAACAAAACAATTAATTAACTTTAAAATCGATGACTTTGCGTAATAAAATGTATGGTCAATCGGAACGTGGTGAATTTTGCATTCGAACATTTTTTTTGAAGCATTTCAAATGTTTCATATGATTTCAAGTCGGTTTCTTATTCGCTTAACTGTAGTCAAGGGTCTTTACACGAGAAAATGACCTATGATTTTGTCAAATTTTTCACACTGGTAAAAATGTTGAAAGGGTGCCAAGTGTATCGAGTGATATTAAACTTCGCAGAAACGAGTGTAAAGTTTCATTATTTTCACTCTTCAGTAATCTCTCCTCCGTTTGAATAACACAGTAACTCCAGTAGTAAGCGTTCTAACCATTACCGAGAGTGAAGTTTGCTACCAGAGCGAAGCGAGGGCCTTAGATCACACGAAATTCATTTAACTATAAGTATCGTTTGAGCGCTATTAAGTAGCAAGCTTTAACTTTCAGGGTCAGCGTTTAATCTAATTCAATCTATGACCGGGACGTGTTCCCATCGATCGCGTCACGGGTCTCATACTCGCAGCTTCTTCTCTCTATTCTTGCGTCAACCCCTTGGTCAACTCGTATCGCTGTTTCTGTTGTCGCATTTGGCTAGCCCAGCCATGTTTTGGCCTTCCTCTTCTACGCAATGCGGGCATTTCTATTGAAAGGATTTTCCTTGGCACATTGTTTGGATCGTGGGAATGGACTTTAGCCAACCAGTCATTCCTCTCATTGTTGACTTTGTCGACGATGGATTCTTTTATATTCAAAGTGCTTCGGATACATTGACTCTTGATGTGATCCAGCTTTGTGACGCCAAGGGGCATGGGACACATTTTCATCTCTGCTGTTGTCAGAACTCTGTCAAACTTTTCATACATTGTCTAGCATTTCCTAACATGAGCGCATTTCGTCAAGATACCAGAAACTTGAACATTTCGGCACAACTTCACCATACTTATAGACTCAAAGTGTATTGCGAATTAATTGTCTATTAAAATTATTATCAGTCAAGGGACCCGACACATCCAAATGGTGTGACCTCGTTTATACCTCGAATTCTGATACATAGATAACAGCAAAAGAACCAAAAAAAAAAAACTTTGATTCCAAATGTTCCAGTGACTGTAGTATGGAAAAGTTGAGTTTTTGTTTGAAATTCTAAATAAATTGTATGCGATCATGCCATTTATAATCTCGACCACAAAACGCAAATCAATAAATAAATTTAAATAAACTAAAGATAACATTTTCCTTTTTAATTGATTTATTTGCATAGTTAGTACATGTGTGTCTGTGTTACGTATATATCATTCGGATAGTTACATTCGTAACAACAACAACAACAGAGTACAGCAAGCCCGAGAAAAAAACTGTTTGAGAGATATGCCCATTTGTGCAAATAATTTTAAAACTCATTTCAAATTAAATGTCGAATATAACTTTTAAATAAATTACATGGGCAGATAATATGATTTGCATAATAATCTGATATAGTTTTCGCGTTATAACCCGTTAAAATGGACTTTTTATCGAAAAGCTGAATATTTAAAATATTCTTGCCGTTTCGTTATGTGTAAACGATTTAAGATACCGAAGCTTTATTGTGAATTAAAATTACACAGAAAATGATGTGTGGTTCGATAATCATAACAGTTTCTGGGTTCATGCATTTTATGTTGAATACATTACGGACGAAAGAAGGAAACACAATCGAATGCTACATTTACATTTGTAGCAATACACGACCTGTGTCCCGTGACTAACAAAGTTTAAACCAAATTATCTCTAAATCCATTCATATTTTCTTAGAGCATGTGTGATTCATCCGAAAGAGGATCACCAGCATACCAGAGGAGGTTCCAAGTAGGTTGCTCTGAGAAAAGTCTTACCGATTCCGAGCTATTTCAAGACCCAGTTTGTCGATGTTTTCCATACAATGGTCTACCAGTTGCAGGTTATCTAATTTTCGCCATTTTTTATTGGGGGAAGAGTAAGAGAAACAATAGATCGAATTCAAAACGAGAACTTCTTCACTTATGATTCGCTAGACTTTATCATGTAAAAAGGTATGACTACCTCTCGTAGTTGTTGATCTCTTTGCCACTGGCCTGATAAGAAGTGGTATTTTTGTACAGCACGGTTAAGTGCAAAAGGCACTTCATCAGACCGAAACAGTGGCAGAAACCATTTTGTTAAGAACTTCTCTAACGATAGTAATCGTATTGACAAAGCGTTGACGGATGAAACTCCAGGATCAGAAGCATAGAACGAGCGTTGGGTCTATGGGTATCACTCCAAAAAGATTCCATTTCGTTTTATGTGACGCGTTCTGCGCATGAACGCAACAAATTTCAAAAAGCGTCGAATGATTCGGCTTCCGTCTTTATAAATTCCTGCTTTGTAAGACATGAATTCCCGATGCTCTAAAATTATCGTTTGTGTGGTTGTCTCAACACTCTGCCACTTGTGACTCGTTTTTCAAAGTGAAAAAGTTGCTATAAATTTATTCCTTAGCCCCTACGTTTTCTTTTAATTGTCTGTAGTGAAAGTATATGACGTCACGACACTTGCACTTTATCGCTACTTGAATTATATTATAAATGCATGTTGGACGTTGTCGTTGAAGTGTGAAAATAATTTCCATTCTTTTCTGTCTTTAGATAATATTTTAATTTTAACATGAACTAAGCATAATAAAACTATTTACATTGGAACGACCTCATTCCGTCCATTCTTGAAAATGCATTTTTTTTGATAGTGCGTTGAAATCCATTTAAAAATTAATCTTTACTTTCTAATGAATCTTGAAAATGTACTTAAAAGCTTCAGAGTGACGCAACTTCGTTTTAGTTTACCAATTTACCTACCCAATGATATGAATGTTAACAACAAGTCATAGCAAGACAGTGCAATATTTTCCATGTATGAGATTAAAAAACACCAGCTCGTGATGACACGACAAGCCAGCAAGCGTGAAAAATGTTCAAGTAGAAAAATATTGAGTGAGTTCAGGTTCACCTAAAGGAGTCTTCAACCAGCGACATTCAATCGTTGTTTACAGTTGCAGACGCAAGTTTCATCTTTTGAAGCTGAAACCGAGTTAAACAAAAAAATTTAGCTACTAGATGTGTAACTCATGTAACACCAACATTTTGATAATTAAGGTACAACTTCAATGTTTTGCTTTGGCATTTTCCTACAATATTTTGATTTGTATCCGAATCTATTCGGCTATAGTGGACTCAATTAGAACTCGCATCACACACTCAATATTATCGAGTGCAAATGGTAAAGTTTATATTTAATGAACCTAACGAAAAGATAAAAGTTTCGTTTTAACATTGCCTCAGATGGATGGTATGGGTTGTAGACCTCTGGAGAGCTTTACAAAAGTAAGTTTTCATATCGGGTCCATTCACATTCTCTTCCTCCTTGCATGCTAAAATGTATGGAACAATTTTGAAAATTTATTTGAAGCGTAAGCTTTTGTCAGACATCCCTCCCTCTGCAGAGCGCGCGTAATTTGTGAATGTTCCCCAATCAAGTAATACATACAATAAAACAGTAACAATCAGACAGCCAGTCTTCACTCCATTATCGACTACAAAATGGAATGCAACAAATTGAAAATTGTCATCGTCGTTTTGCTCGTTGCGGCTGGCTCTGTTGCACCAGAGAAACGAGAAATGAGGTGAGAATTTTCACACTGCAAACAATCATATAAACTGCTTTTGACCATGAAACTTTCTGTTCATTGAGTGAAGCTGTGAGAAATATTATTCCATAATGAAGGATGTAAGGAACGATGTCAATTCGAGAGATAGATACGACAGACGTCTGGAACGTCTGGGTTTCGTAACGGATCATAGTGTTTTTGGAGTTCGTAATCGTGGTTGCGAACGGTGTAGCGGTTCTGCTCAGAAAATTGCCAAAATAGACACATTCGGTGGCCAAACTTTCAAAAAGAAATTTAATATGTCGGAAAAGGACTACATATCGCTTGCCACCCGATGCAAATATCGATCGAACGATGATGAGGATTACACAACAAGATCTAAGTATCGTTCCATAGATGGACGAAATAATAATGCCAAAAATCCTGATTGGGGTGCAGCTGGTACTCCATTCAGTCGATTCGGTCCAAAGAACTATGAAGATGGAATTTATACGATAAAGAAAAGTGCGATTGGGTCAGATTTACCCAATGCTCGTCTGCTTATGGAAGAGGTTTTGACGAAAGCAGTGAGAGAGCAACCGCCCAGTTTAACATACAACGTACTTGCCATTTTAATTGTTTTATTTGTAACTCACGATTTACATTATCAAATTCCAGTGCAACCAAAAAATATTAGCAAAGAAATTCAGTGTTGCACAGCAGACAGACATGCCGTATTGCCTCCCAAACTATTGAATTCAGCATGTCTTCCCGTTGAAGTGTCGAGAAACGACTCTTTCTACAAAAATGAAGAAATTGGATGCCTGAATATGGTTCGATCACAGATCGGTGAATATCCTAAGACCATTCAGGCTGGTGAAATTTACAATGAAGCCACGGCATATTTAGATTTGTCTCTAATTTATGGGAATCGTGAGTCAGAGTTGGAAAAAATACGACTTTTCAAAAATGGCACATTCCGAATGGGAATCCAAAATCTACTGCCAGTTGATGAAAACGGAAAATATTTAAAATCAATGGACCGTTTCGTTGCCGTACCGATCGCTTGCATTTGGCCTGCACTCTTCACTCGTAATCATAATCACTACGCTGAACGATTAGCAGCCCTAAATCCTCATTGGGACGACGAGATTTTATTCCAAGAAGCACGTCGCATTAACATTGCAAATCTTCAGGTAGCTTATTTTGATGGTACTCTCTTCAATTGTGTCCACGTTTTGCTCACATTTTCCATTCTGCTTTTATCAGTTCAACATCGCAAAATCGATCGGAATTGTTTTTAATACCAACGTCAATGAAAGCTATTCCCCGTTAAAGAACGCTGCTACCTCTTTAGAATTCACGACCACATATCGTGCGGCACACTATTACATTCCGTCGACCATGCAGTTTCTGGATGAAAACTACACGCCGACGAATCAAGTTCTTCAATCTGATGCGATTGGAAAAATTGAATTGATTGAAAATAATTTTGATGATGTGCTGCGTGGTGCAGCCAATGAAGCTTTGAACATGGGACCATACAGCGATGAAGTATTTGCAGACGAATTTCAGATCTAAATCAATAATCACTTTTGATCTATAACAGATTATCCACCGGATCGGGAAGACGAGAAAGAATGGTCCCGGTATCGATATCATTTCCATAGATATCCAACGGAGCCGAGATCATGGTATTCCTTCGTTCGTGGAAATAAGAAGAAAATGCAAACTAAAACCGGACATCAATAGTTTCGACGATTTCGACCTAATTTTCAACAAAACAAATGTCAATCTGTTGAAAAAATATTACAAATCCTACGAAGATGTGGAATTTTATGTGGGTGGATTGTTAGAAATTTTTGAAAGTGTCGGTAATCCGTTGGCTGGCCCGACATTCAGTTGCGTCATTAGCGAAAACTATAAAAATTCCATAGGTGGTGATATTTACTTTTATTCGCACCCCGAAAACCCCTATCCAATGACGAGCGAACAAATTGCCGCAATCAACAAATTTTCTTTGCCGAACATCTTTTGTTCGAATTCTGGAATCACAGAAACTAACGAAATCTGGTAATGCTCAATGACGAAACCATTTAGAAACAAAATTTTTTGCCTGTAACTCAATGCTGTTTTCAGGTCGTATGTTCCGCATAAAAACAATTCCAGAATTGATTGCAAAAACTTCCCCCCAATGGATTTATCAGCTTGGAAGGAGAAGGAGTCTATGAACAATAAATAAAGAAAATTGTCAAGTGAAATCATCTGAGTGTTTCTGTTTTACTATCGAAGAATGTGGCCAGTGCTGAAAACTTATCAGAACCATGTTTGACCCGTTCGAGCTTCAAAATAGAAGTTTAAAAAAATATTTCTGATCTGATCTGATTTGTTAAAAGCTCGATTCTCACTTCATCTAACGTCTAATCTTGTTCTACCCCCTGACACCATTATATTCGCGACAAGATCTGCAACTCCTTTACGTCGAATTTCTTAAATGAGAAATCAACAATCTTTTACTTCAATTGTTCAACCATATATTTCACTACAAGACACCATGTGAGTCATGTGGGTTAATTTGTCGTTGCTATCAGTGACAGATGTTACACTGAAGATGGAGCTGTATCTTTCATTCCTTCTTCATTCCTTCATTCAGTCTTTCATTCCTTCTTTCATCAGAGTTTCATATGACAATTGTATTGTTCCTGAACACTTGATCTGACAGTTGCATTATCTCTTGTTTGAACGGTGAAAATGGTATTTTAGTTTCAACGACTAGTACAGCATGCACGACAATTGTTGATTCGTGAATTCGATGTATGATTGATTCTTGAAAATTTTTGCCCTGTAAACTCAGATATTCTTAACGATCGATCTACCATTATAATGTTCAGTTGAGCGCCTTTCCAAGTAGTTTCCACCAAGGAAAATAGCTGGTGCATTTACGCTGTAAATTTTGTAGTACTGCAGAAATCACCCTCCTCCGCTTCAATGACACCATTTCTAATTTTCACATTCTCGATATCGTCATAGGACTACGTGCTACTCGTTTATAATGCTCGCATACCCCAAATGTGATCTTGCTGATGATACATACATTTTGGTGTTGTCCATGCTTCATAACATTCCTGTTTTACAAATCCAAGATGAAGAAAAATGGAGCGACACGTTCGTTCGTCATCTGCTGTGGTAATGTATCGCTGTGAAGTTATGCATCGGTCTGAACTTGAAATCTCTGGTTCCAATGGAAACCAATGAAAGTCAAGGGCCTCACGCCAGAAACTTTCAGTGTCGGTGACCAATCGGATGAAATGGGTGAGGTCTGTGGTGGTATCTATCAAAAATGGAAAATACAGGAAATTTATGAATTTTTATGCCTACCGTGAGTTAAGGTAAATGACTGTCGTTCTGGATGAATAATACCTTTGACGTATGTTGAATCTACGTCGTTTGATGTTATAATGTTGCTGGCACTGCGTTGCATAGTATTAAGTTTTGGTATGTGTTGCAACCTAACAAAGTTTAACGTAACAAAAAATATATTCACCCGAAAGAAGCATTCGCGAGTTTATGCGGGTTTGCGTTACCTTCAGTGTTTACATACTTTGACTACGATAACTCAGGAAAATACCATCCGATCTGGATGTTTGTGATGTTTTGAAAGTCAGATGTGCCTTGTAATCATGTAATCCGACCTGGTCTGTTTCGAGCTTTAGTATTAAAACACTCTGTATGTACAAAGCAGAAATTGTTACGAAAGAATAGTTGAATTTTTTATAAAGAGGACTTATCAGTAAGAAAACTTAAAAACGTAAAGGTGACGCAAGCCCTCGTGTGTAACTTCCTAAAGAAATGATGTCGCTTCATGTGAACGCAATAAATTTCAACCAAGAAAATTTTAGTAAAAAAGAGTTGAGTCACAGAGTGACAGATGACGCGGCTTTCTTTTTTATATATTTTTTCTTTGTAGGACATACACCTAATCACTTGTAAAAACAATCATTTCCGTACATATTTGGGTTAAAGTAGTTATTCTCGCTTCTTTCATTTCTACATTTGACATACGAAATGGGAGTAGTGGAGAAAAAGATTACAGCCTCGATAAACCAAGATATACTCAAAATGATAGTTTTTAAAAGTGATTGGCAGTAATTTTTTCCTGTTATTAAGTTTTCTTTTGTGGCGTTTCCTCAACATTTGCTTCTTATGGTAAGAATTTTTTGAGTTAGATTTTGTTTGTGAAATTTATTTTGTTCGCAGCCAGGGTGTTGCTGTAAATATGTCCTCAAGTTCCTAGGAAAAGTAGTTTTAATTTTTTGTAGTAAATATCTTGCGTCAAGGCGCCTACGCTGACGTGACGCGATGATTACTCACTTCAGATTTATTAATGATTGAATTGAATATTAATGCAAAGACATAGTGCGAAAATTATTTCCATATTTCTGTGTCTTTAAAAAATATTTAAATTTTAACATGAACTGGCCTGATAATTTGTTTAAAGTGCAGTAAACAGAGTAATTTATTTTACTTAGCATGCTAACTAACTTAAATTTGAGCTAATGCTTCAACTTGTTTGTGAACAAATTTTTTTTTGATACCAGGAAAGTTTTACGATGATAATAATACAACTATTTAGATTGAAACGACCTCATTCACACTTTTTTTTGAATATGCAATTTTCTTGATAGTGCATTTCGTCGAAATCCACAAAAGAATTAATATTTATTTTCTAATGCATCTTGAAAATGTACTACAAACATGCCAAGTGACACAACTCCGCTATGAATATTAACGTCTTAAAAACAAATATCATAACAAAATAGTACAACATTTTCCATGTTTCTTCTTCCTTTTCAGGCTATTTGCATCCACTGCTGAATGAAGGCCATGTTTATCTGAGATACGAAACTGTCGTTCGAGTTGCGAATACGCATATATCTCAAAAAGCAACCGAGAGTGTTACAAAACGACATTTTTCGTGAGATATTTCCGCACTAGTTTTTTTAAATTCCACATAGGTTTTTCATCACTTGCAAAGTATTTATAACTCGAAAGAAAAATTCATCAACCCTCACTGGATTCGAATCAGAGACCTCTAGAATAAGAGTCACTTACGTTAACATGTTAACTATTTGGAACGGTTTGACTACTCGAACTTGTAAACTAAAAGTACAATGCAGAGTAAACGTTTGGACTAGTGCTAGAAAAATCAATATTTCAAAATTTGGTGCACATGATGCTTTCCGTTCCTTTGGAAATTTGATCGACTTTCAATACTAATGAGAACCCGCATCACACAGTCAATGTTATCGAGTGTATACGATAAAGTTTATATTCTACAAACCTGTCGACGTGATAAAAGTTTCATTTAAATATTAGCTAAGGTGGCTGGTATGGATTGTAGACCTAGTAATTCTTTAAAAAAATAAGACCCCCAAAGCACTTCTCACAATAAAACAGCAACAATCAGACAGCCAGTCTTCACTCCATTATCGACTGCAAAATGGAATGCAACAAATTGAAAATTGTCATAGTTGCTCTGCTCGTTGCGACTGGCTCTGTTGCACCAGAGAAACGAGAAATGAGGTGAGAATTTTCACACTGAGCACAATATAAACTTCTTTTGACTATGAAACTTTCTGTTCATTGAGTAAAGCTGTGAGAAATATTATTCCATAATGAAGGAGGTAAGGAACGATGTCGATTCGAGAGATAGATACGACAGACGTCTGGAACGTCTGGGTTTCGTAACGGATCATAGTGTTTTTGGAGTTCGTAATCGTGGTTGCGAACAGTGTAGAGGTCTTGCTCAGAAAATTGCCAAAATAGACACAGTCGGTGCACAAACTTTCAAAAAGAAATTCAATATGTCGGAAAAGAATTACATATCGCTCGCTACCCGATGCAAATATCGATCGAACAATGATGGGGATAACACAAAAAGATCTAAGTACCGTTCCATAGATGGACGAAATAATAATGCCAAAAATCCTAATTGGGGTGCAGCTGGTACTCCCTTTAGTCGATTCGGTCCAAAGAACTATGAAGATGGAATTTATACGATAAAGAAAAGTGCGATTGGGTCAGATTTACCCAA
>JANTFA010138066.1:0-11427 GCA_026413405.1 Phytosciara flavipes
GAACTCGCCTGCGGCTCGTATCGGCAAACTCACATCTAGTGCGCAAAACGACCTTATTTCAATACTTATAATGAAAACTATTTTACTCACCAAAATATAAATGTCACAGGATACTGTTTTATATCTTCCATGTTCCTCGACCATTTAACTTTCACTTTTTCAGATTTTATCGGATTCAAGCTAAAAACAACTGTCACATACACTCACCTCCAAATTGTTAGCAAGAAATTCATGTTTTTGGTTGGTTGTATTTCTTGAATTTCAATAGTTCCACACTATTACGGCAGTTGTCAACGCGTGCCCGTGAGAGCCGTAAATTTAAGTATGAAAGAAGAGTCGCATGAATGTTGCTACTAGCTAGGTACTTTGAAGTGGGTGTCGCTGCGAGTGGTGATTAAGTCTGTGATGTCATTGAGATGAGTACACAGCTCATGCAAAATGCGTGCGGAATAAATGCGTTCTACACGAGTGAGAGTGTAAACGAAAAGAGAGAATTCCGTACATTTTCTCTCAATTTTGCGTATGGAAATATTTTGCAAGCATTTTGTCGGAACTGTGTACTGCGCTTTAGGTGTTGAATGATTCGTAGAATCCTGTGTGTCATTCGTTCAATTCATGTGAGGCAACCTCAGCAACTCATCTAGCTCGATTTCCATCTGTATTGGCTTCCGTTTCGCATTCGTTGGATCGTTCAAACGATGAAGGGTTAGGGTAAAATGAAAAGTCTTCGTTTGGTTTTTTATTCAATTTATAGCTTTATTTTTCAAATTGTAATAAAGTTTTTCCTCTCATTATTTGGACTGCATATCACAGTGTATCTTCAGTTTAGATTGTAAATATATAAACATCATTTTCAAGTGTACAGTGTGTGTGTGTGTGTGTTGTGTTTGTATGCGTTCTTTGTGACAGTATAGAAAATGTACATCGATAAAATCAGATATGATCAACGAAATGAACGAATGTGTGCACAAAGAATAAGAAGAAAATGATGAAGGAAATGAAGGAAGAAAACGAAACCGGGAAAACATATGAAATCGAAAAACTGGAAAATCTAAAGTGAAACAGAAAAGAGGAGTAGAGTGTGTGAGCGAGTTTTGTGTTTATTTTTGTTGTTGTTTTCATCACCGTCCCCCCCTTTGTTTTAATTGATTGATAATTCTAATTTTCGCACAGCTATAAATTCAATCCATTCACATAATTACATTTGGATGCGTATTGGTTGTGTGTGGGTGTGTAATGTTTGTTGACTTGAAGGCTTAAAATCTAAATTTGAACATCGTCAAAATGATAAACAACAAATTCTTACACTTCACCCACCCCCTCTTTCTCTCTCTCTCTCTCTAAACTGTTCAAATACAAAAATGTTTCTCTGTTCATGTAAAAATTTTAACTAAAATCCAAGGCTGGCGACACTACTTTGAACGCTAGTTCTTCGTTGCTAAAAGTTTGAGCGAAAATTTCATATGACATCCAAAAGCAAAGTTGATGTTTAGATCTCCAGTAACATTTTGTTTTAGGGGCAGGCACCAAAAACTTCGAACTTTAGAGTTTCCACCTGCCTCCTCTATTAGCATTTCGCAGTAAGCGGACGTGCATTTATTCAGAAGACTCTATCATTCCCGTGAAGTTCAGGTTGTCCGCTCACAGAACTCAGCGCTTCACGGTGGAAGGGTGCAGCGTGAAAAGCTTAGAATCGGTTTCAATCCATTAATCTATCGTTGATAGCGGAAACCATTCA
This sequence comes from Phytosciara flavipes, assembly GCA_026413405.1. Taxonomy (NCBI): domain Eukaryota; kingdom Metazoa; phylum Arthropoda; class Insecta; order Diptera; family Sciaridae; genus Phytosciara; species Phytosciara flavipes. The sequence goes on from JANTFA010138066.1 coordinate 1,739, forward strand.
GGACTATGCATTGGAAAATGCAGACCTCTGCCCTCTTGCAACTTTGTTTTACCCAGTTTTAACACCAAGTTAACAACAGCAGTTCGCGACATTAGAAGAAGGATCCATCAAATGCCTGGACCTATGGATCTTCCTAGAATCTCGAGATTTAAATCTTGTCTCGAATCTTGCAAAGCAACATATCGCTGCATCATGAGTTTTAGTGTACTCTCTGAATATTGCAGTTGAAATGAAAAACACGATAAATCCATAAACGCCCATTCGAGATTGCATTACCACGAGAACCAAATCTCATAAACATAGGAGATATGAAGTAGCGCGGATAGCCTAAATGGATACGCGCTGATACCGAGTTTCTGTGGTAATTTCGAGTGATATTACAAAAATCATTTTTCAATCGTTTATAACGCAACATCTATCCATTGTCTCGGTATTTAGATGGTTTTGTAAGTAGTGTGACTTGTTCGACTATAGATGGCAGGTCGATTTCACTGAGAAACGAAGTGTCGTACGCGCATTTGATCAAGAACTACATCAAGATGGCACGTCTCGCAAAGAAAAATCGAGGCAGGAAAATCAAGTGCTACTCAAAATTAGCGCAGAAAAAAATTTTGCGCTAGTGTTCGTCTTCGATTGGTGCCTTAGAGACAATCTTTCCATCGAGGTTTAGGAGATAAATTTTTCTTTGAGTTCAGATGAAATAACTTTGCCTTTGTGGATGTCCTATGAAAAATTTCGGCTTCATATTTAGCGAGATATTGATTTATAGGTCACGGAGGCCAAAGGACATCTTACCAAGTTGTAATCGAACATCGACAGCGCCGACTGTTTCTACATGCACTCTCTTTCTATAAAACAATCTACTTCACGAAAAGACCGTAAAAATATAGAGGCGCTGTCGACGCTCGAATATGTCGACTTCTCATGATGACCTATAGAGCGTTAAGAAAGCTAAAAGTAGCACTGCCCAAACCCTGCTAAAATCAACAGAAAATATTTTCGTTTTGTTGTGTTGGCATACTGGGAAATTGTGTGTGTGTCAAATGAAAATCCCGGAACTTTTGTTTTTTAACTTCTTACTATAATTTCGGATCATAGTAAACAAATTTTTCCTGTGTAAATATAAATTTGTAGGTTCACATAGTTTTGACTAACGTGGTAACGTAACTAAATACTAAACAAAGGTGGTGTGCTCTCCTACCTTATAATATGTAAAACAAAAAAAAATGTTTTTGTTTCCTTTTACCATTTACATCCATTTAGTGTGTTTGTTTGTGTGTACATCGAGTAACATAAAAAAAGTTTGGATTTTTTGGGGTTTCGTATAATGTAAAGAAGCAATGAAAAAAATTAAATTTGTAAATTCAAATTAATATAAAAAACGAAAAAAAATTTATTTTTTTTTAGATTAACAAAATATCGATCATTCGATTTGGAAACAATTTTGTGTTTGTTAAATTCAATTAACTAAAAAAGAAAAGAAATTTTCTAATATTTCGATATTGTCCACCGTTTCTATCTACCTCTCTTCACTACGATACACACCCATTCCATTTAGTTCTATAATTTATAACAAAAGTTCCAAAATAATTAACAATTTCGAGACAGGAATTTTGAATTGAAATAAAAAAAATGATTCAGATGGAAAAGTGAAAATGAAAGCTGTCCGGAATTACATCAAAACTGTCGCTCAGAGATGATTTTTCCAGACTCACAAAAATAATCCCTTTTTTTTTGGAACAGAGGACTTCGAATGAAACAATTATAATGAAGAGATGCATGACTCTGACTCCAGTAAAAAAAACAATTCAACAAAAAAAAATTCTCTCTCTTTTCACTGTGCATAATGTGTGTGCGTGTGTGATTGTGGTTATGATCACCAATTTTGGCGCGTCAATTTCAAATTATTTTTTCTCCGATCAATTTCCGTTCAACGCGAATCCGGTTGTTGGATTTTACATTATTGGTTTCATGGACAATTATAAAATCATAACCCAGAGATGGGGTTGGGAACAACATTGCTCTACAACGACGTGTACCAATATAACCAAAAAGAAAAGAAAAACTGACAGGAAAATTCTCATAGTGAAGATGATGGTGATGGGTGATTGGTGGACAATTGAAATGGTTATAATAATAAATTTGGTGTAATCAATCGCAAATAAAAATGAATTTTGTTTGAATATGAAAGAAAAATATTTTCTCTCTCTCTCCCTCTCCTCTCTAAATACTTTTTCTTTACAATAAAAATGTTTTCTCCTCTTGTTGTCTCTCTCTCTCATACAATGAAAGCATAATGTGTATGTATATGACGTACAACACTCGACCGTGTTTGTGTGTGTGTGTGTTCTTCTTTACATCTCTCTCCCTCTCTCTCTCTTGATATATAAATTTTTGTTGTTTTTTGTTTTATAAATTTCAATTTTGGTTTGATTTTTTGTTATATAAAAATATAGGGGGGGTGGGGGGATGTTATTGGTGGTAAAATCAAAAAAATAAAGGAAAATGAAGTCCCGTCCGTCCATTATTATATATCTGAGACACTTTTTACATCGAATTTTCTTCTTCTTCTTTTGTTGTAGAGTTGTCTACTCTCATTTTATACAAAAAACAAAAAAATGTTTTCTCTATCTAAATCCTCTCATTTTTCATCAACAAAAATTTTTCTCTTTTGTTTCAAATTTTTACAACGTTTTTCCCCCCGCTCTTCTCCATTCATTTAATTTAATTTCTTGATTTAATTCCTTCTTCTCCTCCTCCTCCATCCAATGTGTGTTTCTTCTCTCCTTCTCTCCCACGATTTTCTTTTTGTATTTATTTTCATTATCAATAAAAACATAATCTAGTAAGGCTTCGAGGCTTCTTTTGGCTTCTTCAATTGCACTTTCAGCCTCTTTGTGCCAATTTGAAAACCATGCATGGCCTTTATAGCTGCATGAGATGAATCATTGTTGTCGAACGATACAAATCCAAAGCATTTGGACAGATTGGTCTTCTTATCGATGAACACCTTTGCCGATATTACATTACCGAATGGCAGAAACGTTGACGCCAAATCGGTGTCGGTGAATTCTTGCGGCAAATGGTAGATGAATAAGTTTGCACCGTCTGGTCCTGTTGGTTTGGAAGGAAGACACAAAAGAAAAACACAAATGAAATGAAGCGAAAACACAAAAAATTTCAAAAATTAGGGTCACGAGTTTACAGCACACCCACAGTCATCGTTGAAAACATGGACAATTGTTTCTTGTGAAAATTGAGGTCATCTACGCACTATGAACAAGCATCAGAAGACACTTCAAAAGGCCTACTCGACGCAATAGTCAGAACTTTAGTCATGCTTTTTGTGTCCAACATAAGGAGCTTTTCGTTCTTGTGCCTGTTTGTAGTGCGTTGATTGCACATCCTCTATGTTCGATTCTCATGCTGAACCGATTGCACGTGTCACTTCATTCCGATACACATCCTTCATTGCAAATCGACAACACTTTCAATTAGAGATTTGCAACAAAAAGGTTTCAACATATCACTGAAAAACACAAACTCAGGAAGAGGAACAAAGGGTAGAAAGAATAGAAAGTGATGCTCTTACAGTGTACATCATTTATGGACAGCTCTTTACCTATGTTTACAGTGTATGTGTCACGCTCGACTAATTCCTGTCTGATTTTTTTTTCAATGGGCGGGGATCTTCGAGATCCGAGCACCAAATCATCATAAGACTGTTTAGCGAAGGTTTACAATTTGGGCCGGGAAACGGGTCATTCACAAATTACGCACAGTTTACAGGGAGAGAGGGATCTGACAAAATTTCCTCTATATTTCGACGTGGAAGAGATGAATGTCAGAAATTCGTAATTTTGAGCAAGAGCAATTTGTGAATGACCCCTGAAGCAATAATTCTGAGCTACTTTCCAATTTGGAACCAGCCTGCTTCCAAGAAACTTTAAGCTTAGTTGGAGTAGTTGTGGCCTAAACAACAGCCTGCTTTCCTTGAGTTATTGAAGAAAGTTGCTACGAGAAAGCGGCAGCCTGATGTAAGGTACTTGATCGACTCCACTTAAATCGGTATTTTGATACTAGGTTGCCTCGAGTGAAAAATTTTACGAACTAAGAAGGACAGCTTGTTCCATTAAACAAATAAAGAACTTGAAAAAGGGAAGTTATCTTCAATCGAAGTATGGGAAGACTTTCACTTTGGCTAAGTCGGTTTTTTTTGTAACACGGAGCATCATCTAGATTCTTCAAAATCAATGATCACTTTAAGAGGTTGGAATTTCAAGTACTGATGATCTAAACTAAAACAGGAGGTACTAGAGGACGAACGTTACGATCGTTCGATCAATTCTTGAGACATACTCAACACGAAATAGCGCGATGTGTTCGATTGTTGTGACTCGATAACTGAGGAATAGGAAGTGTTATTCGAGTATACCGAAGTATCATCAATTTGAATTTTAGAATCTTCCAAACAACATGTCATCACATCACATCGACAAAAATGTCTGTGCACAAAGGTGAAACATTCCATTTCTTGACTCAACACGATGATGACGACGACGACGGTATACGTTATCGTAATTTCAATTTTACACAGAAAAAAACTCAACAAAAAAGGAAAAAAAAAACATTTTTTTACATGAAGAAAACGACATTTTTCCATTTTCATTGCAACCGGGAAAAGGAAATAAAAATTTATGTTATTGCGGTTCGGATAACGTGTGTGTGCACACACAGTACAGTGTACTGCAAATAGGTATTATACTACAAAATGTACACGGTGTAAGAGTATAAGCACACATGATTCATACATAATGTTTGTATTCATATGGCTGATTCCACGACCCTGTCCCGTGACTAACAAACTGGGTCTTGAGATAGCTCGGAATGGGGGAGACTTCCCTTGGATGGAACCTTCATGGAACCCTATCTGAAATACTAGTGATCCTCTGTCCAATGAATCAAACATCCTCTAAGAAGAGTTTGAGATAATCGCAAATTTTGTTAGTCACGGGACGAGGTCATGGACTACTTCATATGTTATACAACCGAAGAGAGCATAAGAAGCAAATAATAATAAAGAAGGAAAAAAAACCACCTCCCAACGAACGGAACGAAATACAAAATAAACAAAAATCGCAATCGATAAGCGTATTAATGTGTACGGGAAGAAAATATTTACCTTCAACTTGTTTTCCTGCGGCCGCTGCAGCTGCTGCCGTTAACGAAACATTTGCCAGCGGTGAGGTAGAAAGCGCCGATGTACCAAACTGTGGTAGACCCGCTGACGTTACATACGGTGAAAGAGCGTTCGCTTCGGACCCTGTAAATGGAATTGGGAAAAATATTTCGCTGTTATACTTTCCGATATTTTCACATCAATTTTTTAGTGACCGATCACTCAGACTCAAAATGTAGGTCGGTCGATTCTATATGTTTTGTGTAATAAAAGGTATAGAATGAAAACACAACCAAATATATGAACAAACAAGCAAAACGTCGGTTACAAGCAATTTGTTAAATAATAAATTCGAATTCTGTTTTCAATTACAGATAATACGTATAAGGGAAAACGGCGGTGGCTACATACTGTAAATAATGCAAGCGAAGAATAACAACTAAAATTGAATTGAATATGTGATTACCTCGGAACCAGTAACTTACGCGGGACACAAACGTACTGAATAAGTTATACGAATGTGTACAAAGCCCCTCATTATATCCACGCAATAAATTTTTTTTCTTTTTTTTATTGGAAAAATGTCTATAAAAGTGCGGCGCACCTTTCATGGTCATTGGCCCATGAAAAGTGGAAAATAAAATTTTGTTTCATTTAACAACTCGGATGATATTTGCTTTTTATATACAAGAAAATCCAATCGGTGGATTGAATAACTATAAAGATGACTCCGTGAATGTTGAAATATTTAGAAGGTTCTGTAAATCCGTTCTTCGGACATGTGGAGGGTGGTGAATCTAAGACGACCGTAAGCTAGACTAGACCACTACTCTTACTCTCTGGAAAAAAAGTTCAATTGCTGAGAATCTACAAATTTTATCCAAATCTTGAATCGAGTGGTAGATCAACTTAACTAAAAGCATTGCATTGCAGTTTTAATCCGAAAAACGTTGTATATGCACCTCGGTAATAAATGATTCTTTAGGCACACCATGCGTGCCTCTGCACTTGGTGGTCTCACAACTCGCGCGTCAATCTGCAAATCTAGTGCAAAGAAAGCGTTTATCGTTTGCCAATATGCGCAGAACACCCATTTCAATACGTATTTTCCAGTACCTTCAACATGGCGTGTCCACTTTGACTAGACTTCCCTCCCGGTGGACGTCATTTATGGACATCCCCTTAGCATAGTACAATACCTCGCCTTCGGCTCGGATATACAAAATCTTGTCTTGTCGAAAACACAGTTACCGAAGCCTGTTGCTCAAAAACACACTTGTGAATTTTCTTTTAACAAAGAATGGTTCACTCACGTAATGAGTTGCATAGAACGCTTTTCTCAACAGAGTCGACGGAAGTCAAACTTTTCGTCACTGCGTTGAGAGAATTACTATTATCGCACCAGTACGATAAAGAATTTACAAGGTTTTTTTTTGCACTAGTACGAAAAAGCCACGTGTTCCTAACGTCACACTACGATTATCTTTGATTTATATTTGACTTTCTTCATTGCATGGAACACCGATCGTATGATGGTATGTTATTGCATGCTAACCTTCGCACGATCCTTGTTTCATACGTAACTATTTCACCACAGTTAAAAGCTAAGACTCTTACGAAAGACATGCACATGAAATTAATGCTTTTGCTGTCACGTTCGTAACATTGGGCGAATTGAAATTTCTGAGGAAAAGATTTTGTGACCAGAGGATGGGATTTTATAGACAAGACAATTTCATAGTTGGGAATTTGTTGTTGACATCGCATCCCACTTCGTACAGGTCCATCAGTTTTATGTTTCACACAACAAAAAAGAACAAGACGCCCCATTACATTGATACATACAAATAATGAAAATTTAAATGGATCGTAAACCGTCTCAAAATGTACAGTGTCTCTCTCGCACACCTTTGCGTTCATTAGAAATTCTAACTTCAAATTCAAATTTTCAACTATGGCTATTCGAAATGGCATAATAAACTTATTGAAACCACTCCAGACTGAATGCATGACATGATCGAGAGAAATTCAATATGAATTTTCGCACGGACAATCAACCATAGAGATTATGCAAAGCAATTCTGTAAGAGTTACTCTGTCTGTATATGCCGAGACACTGTTGAAATGGGTAATCAACAATTTAATGGAAGAAATGAAGTGTGTTGTCTGTCCATCTATACAATCAACCTGAAGGACGGGCACATACAATATATGAGCATCCGATTCATTGAAATGGGAGAACGTTTATTTAGAAACACATTTTAAATGTCCCTGCCAATTTAATGTTACAATGTCGTTCTGTTCTCATGTGTGTGTACATGAACATGAACAATCACCTAACCATAATTGCCAACGATAAAATGTTGATATCCTGCAGCAGTGGTGTATACCTTCGTCCAACTTTCTTATCTTATCATCACCTCAGCTGAAAACAAAAGTTCCATGTGTTCGTTTCGAATTAAAATGTTGGACTTTACCCAACGAATCAGTTTCTACACAACATAACATACGTTGCAGCAAAATGAATCCCGAGGAAAAGTGTACATCGTTTCCAATGGTATGAGCACCAGAGCCATTTGTATACTTAAAAGTTGTGTGTATGAATATCTATATAGACGACACCCATAAACGGGAGAAATGTATTTTATGGGAGGCATATCATGTGATGTGCGAGGATTAAGGAATGTATAGCTCCAGTGCCCACACACACACATGATATTCCATTTTGTGTGAGTCTCCCAAGAGTCTAATACGTATTTTCAGAGTTGTGTGACGTGTGTTCCTCTCTTCGTTGGCCATTATTTATATTATATTTCACATCCGTATACGCCGTATGTATAAACATACGTGTAGAGCAGCAGCTACATACCCCCGTGCCTCGTACCCATAGATATTATTCGCCAGAGTAACGAAACATATAAATATGTTCTATACGCTGTGGTCACATATCAACAAGTCTGAAACGATGCGACCGACGGATAAAATGTGTCTGGGTTATACTTTTTATAATCTTCGCCAATTTTTTTCTTCTTTCTTTATATTTATTTCATCGTCATCCCCACACAATATCCGTACACTCACCAGAGCTCAACTATCTGCTTCAGTTTTTGAAAAGCGTTTTCTTCCATGGAAAATGGCAAGAGTAAATATGAACCGTCGACGAACATAAAATATTTGCTGGGAAATTGTTTTGTTTTTTCGAAAGGGAAAAGTGTTGGAAGAAATTCTGAATGTGACTTTTTCGTCGTGACAGAGTGGTAGAACTGAAAGCTTGCATTTTTCATTGGAATTTAAGTTAAAAAGTTAGAGAGCAGCGGAGGTGATAGTTAATGATGAAAGTTGTTTGTTTAGAGTTTTCGTTTTCTTATTTTTTGGCGGTAATAATTCGAAAACAAGTTGAGACAGACAGACGGTTTTGATATTTTTTTCATAGCATTTGAAATGGTTGTGTTCGTTGGTGTTTTACGATGCATCCAAATAAAAACTTTTGTTGCAAAATAAATGGATGGAAGAGAAGATGTTGCAGTTTGTGAGTTCATAAATTTAAGAATTGACTTCACTGATGAACCAGTTGGGAAAAATGGAATGAGGAATTGAGTTCACTTGTTTGTTTCATATAATTTGTAGTCGAAGGTAAATGGTTAGCGGAAGGGTCGTAAAGTTTTATGGATCTAAATTGCCTGCAATGGAACTGACCAACGGACAAAAATAACAAAACGTTTGGAATTCCAGACGTGGAACACTTTCGTTTTCACTGCAGAGCCACAAGATTGAAACTTTTATTCGAAGAAAATAGTTTTGTTGAAACGTACATATAGGAGGCCGTACACATATGACGTGAAGCTGTTAGGGGAGATGATTTAACACAGTACCGAGAATTGCGGCTAGTCGGCTCACTGGGCGGTGTTAGAGAAAACAACAAAAAAATTCTAAAAATCAAAGTCCCACAGCTTTTACCACCACCCCAGGGAGCCGAAATTCGACTAGCTGCAATTATCTAGTATGCGCTAAGAAAACGCGACCGTTCTAACAAATTTGCGTCGATTTCTTTCTGCGTAACGAGAGGTGTCTCTAAAATAGCGTGACGTCATATTTATGAATGGTTCCTAAGGAGTCGTACACAAATGACGTTACGTTTTCCCAGTGCTGTCATCAGAGAGGCAAACACTGTTATCAGTGGAAAGTATGTCCCAACCCCAGCGTAGGCCTTGGAGGGGATTAATATTGACTCGCCAGTTTGTCGAATTAGTAGTGATTTCAAAATGATGACAGGACAGGACTGAAAAATGACGCCATTTGTGTACGACCCCACATTTTAGAACTTTAAAACGGCAAGCATCCCCTCTAGAGCTATAATTCCTTCCGAACACATTGCGGAGTAAATTTTTCAATATTTTTTTTCGCAAGAACTTTTTCGATAAAACTTTGTTCCACACAAAATATATGGCTGGAGAGCGGTAAGTGCACACATCGATATAATATGGGAAATTTTCGAAATGAATTACTCAAA
>JANTFA010138077.1:0-12625 GCA_026413405.1 Phytosciara flavipes
TCCTCCTCGTCATGAAAACGAAACTTTTTCATTGTTTCTGATAGTTATTTTAAATTAATTAATTCGCATGACGGGATAAAGATGAAAATGGAAAAAGTTTTCCATGTTTTTAATTAACGGAACATTTTTAGTTTTCCACGTTTTACCTTATTAAAACTTAAAATGAATGCGGAAGTGGGAGGATGGGTGGGTGGGAGAATCGATCACATTGTGGGAATAATAGCACGGCATTTGTTTTTACTTTTTCCAGCAACTTTTAAATTGTCCTATCCATCAGCTTCATAGTTTTTTTTATAGATTTCGTCAATTTGGGCCGATCATTTCTGACCGATGCACACAGATCTCTCTTGGAATCCTTTATACTACCCACTCATCATTAAAATTTTCTCAGACGCCCTTTACAGGGCCTCCCACTCCACCTTACCTTGGTCTGACCTCATCGCTAGCCTCATACCATAGCTAGCAGTCAGATAATATCCGTCGGAGATTTTATCCAATCCAGGTCTAGTCGTTTTCTAAAACAGAAAACCAAACGACTTTCCAGTTTAGGTACCGACCAAAACATAACCGAGCCACGTGTTATCCCTTCTCCGCAGCATTCCACCACTTATCCACTTATCCTTAGTCACCCTGTAGCCTAAAACCTTTCGCTTCATAGTTACGGTAGATACGAGCTCCAAACATACTTATGTTGTAAGGGGTTAACATTGAACACACGAACAACCTTCAGACGCTGAAGTTCAGAGAAAATTTTATTGCAGTTGAACTGAAGACTCATGAGCAATCTTGCATTGATGGAATTCACAATTCTGCTACGTTTTCCATTCACAAATTACGCCCTAATTTACGAACCCTCACCCCTCGTACGCCAAAATGTATGGACAAATTTTCGGAAATGTTTGAAGCGTACGTGTGCGTGCGTAATTTGTGAATGGCCCCTAAGACGACTTTATATGATTGTCTCTAGTGTCTTGCATATATCTGACAGAATGTGGGCTAACCACCAGGTATTGTCTTTTGATTGCATTCACGTCGAATCTTATGGGCAAAAATTCATTCTGTGAACCCCTCTGTATTCTTAATATGAAAATGTGTTAGGAAAGGCACACATGTTTAATGAACGTGGAAGCACGTTTAGGATGTTGGGGAAGGACTTCTGCAGAGAACTTACTGCATTCACATGGTAGATGATTTGGCATTTTCTAGGTTTGTAAATTTGTAATTTTCATGTTCAAAGTCCTCAGACAGTACAATTACAAATGACACGCGAGAATCACTGCAAATAAGTCTACACCTACAGCTTCTAACGATTAACATTTCCCGATAAGCGTTTAGATGTTCAGAATCATTTTCCATGTTGAAAGCTAACATTTAGCACGGAACTGGATTTTTTAATGGAGTTAGCTCAGACTTCGCACAGATAAATCAATTATCCTAATTAAATTTATCGCGGAATTATTCCAAACCGAGACAGTTAAACGGACACTAATGGGCATGGGCAGTAATTAAAAAGTTTCCGATGAAACGATCAAATTTTGATGTTTTCATTCAGAGAATTCTATTCAGAATAATCATTTCCATACTACTGTCCGATGAAGTGTGTTGCGCGTTTCAGATTTTATTACTTTAAGCCTCGACACAAACCACGCGACTTTAGCTGGTGATGAAAGGTGTTTCGTTGGTCTGAGTGATATTTATGGAAGATATGTTGGGATCTGATGACGAAGTGGTTTGTGATGATGATGTAAAAACCGCCTACACATTGTTCTTGCCTGAGACTTGCAATTTAGCCGGTTTGCTTCGACTATTTCCAAGGTATTGGGCTATTTAGTTTTAGATTGTGTCCAATGGGATCTCTATTCTTCATGTCCTCCGTAATACAGACTATCAATGATTTCTTCGAGAGACAACGTTGTAATGTCATTCACATCCACTGTGACAATTAAGTTTCAGCCGTAGTATCAGGTAGGTTGAAATTGGATGAGATGAGAGAGCATCAAACTGTTGTAATACAAACTAAAAAAAATTGCGAACCTTTACAGTTTCATTGGACATTAGTAATGAGTTAAGGCACTACCGCAGGTCCTTGCATTTTAGTTTAGCAGTCTCTTTGGCTTAATGTACTGAATGTGATGATTGACGATATCGCTCCTAGAAAATTCACCTGAAGCTTGGGCTCCAGATTTTTTTGTCATACACTGAGAGTTTGCGTCACCTTGAGTGTTTACATGCTTTGATGAAAATCGATTAGATCCAAATGGATTTTCCTTTGATTTTTTGAGTGGTTCGAAGAAGGGTGGTTTGAAATTCCAAAGAAACTTCTGAATTGATTTATGGATCCCGGATGTCCCTCTTAGGACAGAAACTGTTCTTATTTTCTGCTTCATCTAGTTAAATATGACAAATTACGTAGCGAGTGAAACTCTTGCAGTGAAGGAGTTCATTTTTCAGAGAATGTTTGTTCGGACAGTTTCTTCTCAACTGAAAAGATATCTCTGGAACCGTGTCTCTTCAAACGGATTTTTTTGTTAAACTGAACCGCGGTTGACACATCAGGGCAAATGTTAGGAATAAAATCCAAAGGTTTTCAACAATAATAATCCGGAGATTTATTACAAAAAGAACTTGGCATGCAATTTCGATTCTTGCACATCTATCGAACAATTTAAATAAACTAAATTAACAAAAAAGGAAACGACCTCGCGGTCAACTGAACACTTTCCTTACTGGATTTGAATCACAAAAAAAAATTCAAAAATTTCAATTCAAAAACAAAACGAAAACAGCCAAATGAACAACACTGATTTGACTCAACTGTTAGACACTTTGCCAATAATACTTTGTACCACAGTGACCATTTAAGTCGAAAACCATTCATCTCTTGATGAAAAAATCATTCAAGCCATCGATCTTCTCCAATCGAAACTTATGCCGGTTGGCTAGCTCTAAAATCGACGAAAACACTAGAGCTGGTGTCTTTGGCTGACCATCGGCTTGCAGCTGTGCATATATCTGTCCGAATGTAGCCTCACCACCGTCTGCCTCCAGCGAACGAATAATTTGCATGCATCGTCTCGTGACTGCCTTCACATTGACGTTCGCTGCTGTGATCTAATTGACGGGAATTAGGAAACGCATTAGCCGTTTGCTAAATACTCAATCTTATAATCACGACAAGAGAATAGTTACGGAAACCTACAGCTACAAGTACTGATCGATTCAAATCCATCGGATTGACATTGGATCTTTTACTTCATTTGCTTTAACACAGAAATTGAGCAGGTTTTCGTCAACTTTCGATACTCACTTGAAATGGTGTTCGTAGCATCGGTGGTTGAACAATAAAATCATCCACGTTCGGAAGCCCCTCCTCAATTGTCATCTCGACATCATTCGTTGGTATGATACTTGGAGCCGCATCGACTGGACCCAAATCCATTTCGATGTCCAAGACAACAGGCTGATAATCGATATCGATATTAGCAGCAGGTGGAACATCGATATCATCAGAAGCAGGTGGATCATCGATGTTATCAGCAGCACTCAAATTGATTTCAGCATCCGATGCAGTGAGTTCAGTCGGTTCTCCGTTCACCACACAATCGAGCATCAATGGCAAAAATGTTACGGCAGACGAATGGCTCATTTTCGATGGCATCGTTAATTTGTTCGACTGCCATTTACCTTGATTGCTCTTCCGAATCGATCGCGTCCGTGGATCATCCACTGACATGAAATTTTGATCGGCGCTATCGTTCAATTCAAGTGAGAAATTAACCGGGTCATCCCTAGGCACAATTCTTCTGCGCCTACGTCGCCGCCTAAAAAATGAATCGAATTAGAAATTACCAGAACTCAGAAAACAAACGACGAATCGGACCTTGGATTTTCACCATTTTCCGAACTGTTCGACTGGACAATGGATGGCAGTTTCCAATGATCACCTGCATCGCCCGGTAAATCGGCATTGGTGAGACGACGGTACGAATATGCCAGTGGAGTGGAAGATATTGGTCGCAAGTCATCAGCTATCGAAATGTTCGGAAGTAGCACAGAGCATCGCCGTAACGCATTTCGATCGTCTTCGCTGAATGAAATGCCGATCTGTGGTAGCGTTGGCTCTAGAACGTTCGGTGGTTGAACTGGATCGACATCTATGTCGAAATGCAGGTCCATATCCACAATCGGAGCATTGACTTCCAAATCGGGCTGGCTGATTCTGGTGGTAGTCGATGATTCTGAATAACTAACGAGATCGGCTCTTTAGCGTTCGTATCTTTCCAACACTGTCAGCATAATTACCGAAAATGATCGCACGCTGCATTCGACATTTGATACCCGAATAGCCTCGGTCGAACAGCATCAACAATTGACGGAATCCAATTCACCACCGGCAAATGAACATTTGCTTCGTCCAACTCGTTGAATTCTTCCAGATCGTTCAACAAAACTTGACTCGTCCAAAATTTGTTCTTCGGTTGCAGCATCCATACGTAACGATCGGATCGCAGACCATGTTGAAAGAGATTCGTCACAGAGACATGATCTATTCCATCCATTCGATTCAACGGACATTTCAACTCCAACGTTTGCAACGGAGCATTGACCAGTTCTTTGTTTCCAACCACAGTTGTGCATACAAGACGCCTTCGTCGAATCGATTGAATGGGCTGAACACTGATATCCATTGCAGTTTCACTCGTTGCGGTTGAATCGAGGTCTAAAGAGAACTTTTTGTTTCACAAAGCATCACACATTTTTCACTTAATAAGGACAGAGACTTACAGCTGCTTCCGAGTCTTTGTCGCTGGATACCACTTGACATTCGAATAACGTCGGCATGCACACTATCCACTCTGAACGCATAGATTTTGCCAGATGCTTCCAACATAGTTCCAACCCGATGGAAGCTATTCAAAGACTCGTGGTGTTGCTGAACCATTCGTTCGAAGTCGACAATTAAATTATTTGACCAAACGTTCAGACGGCTCACGTTTTCAACCTGCATTTTAACGAGAGAAAAAATTGAACACAAAACCAAAACCAAAAACGAAGCAGCCTGTCGTACCATGATGACTTCAACCAACACACTGCACTTCACAATCAATAAACAAATTAGACCACAGAATTTGGAAGATTTGAACACTTTCGATGTGCTTGTGTCACAATTTTTGTTTCCATATTGGAACAATCACAATCGAAGCGGTTTCTTTGATGTAATGCTGAAACGGTTTTTAATGTGATGATTTTGAAACATACTTTCCGAAGTAGTAGATTCACAGTCCAATTCGTTTGAAATTAGCGATCCGTTCGTCTATTACTTCTTTTGTTAAAACGTGCATTTTTCTACATATAACAAAGAGTAGTCAGAGCTAATTATTTGTTTCGGTTGTCGTTTAACTTGAGCTTCACCCGAGACTTTTTCGCTGGATACCACTGGATATTCGAATAACAATTTTGATGCGGTTTATACATAGTTTTCAGAAGAAATTTCTAACCCAAACAATCTCTTCCATAAACTGAAGAATCTTTTTGATAAAATCTTTGTCTTAGTGTCAACAGGATCGAGATGAGTATTTTCAGTAGATTGAAATCAAATCTTTCGCTACAATTTGTTTCAACATAACTTTTGGTATAATGACCAAGGACCTACCGTCGGGGTGGTAGTAAAATCCGCCTTATTTACACTTTTCCCCTACGACAAAAGTCTTTTCTATGGTAAGACAACAGTAACAAGAAGGAACATGTTAAGGGTGGGTCACACAATCGACTACTTCAGTGGGTTTTCTCCATTTAAAATATTCAGTATTGAAAACGTTCCATTCTAAGTCAATGAAGAAGCCACTAGGAAATTCGTGTGCCACCGCGCCTTCTTGATCAACTCAGAGGTGTCTTAACCTGTTGTTTCACAACCTTGAACAGTAGTGCTACAATTTAATACGTATCGCTTAGCCAGAGCAGAGAGATGATAATAAGACGACACACTGTCATCTCTCTGGTGTTTAGTATAGATCATTCTCTTCAAAAGAAAAGTCCTTTCCCGCGACTTTCTTTTGGTCTAAATGAATGACACGTAGATACACTTATCCTAAATACATCACGCCATTGTTCGTTCTTTAAGAGTCTAAAGAGACATAAGTGTCTCTAAAAGTCATATAAAGAGTGCGGTTAGTGAGAATTTGTATGAAGATTTGCATATTTACAGGTCGTAATGATACTTTGCATTGATTAAGAGCTAACCTCTAATTAACCATGCAGTTGTATCAACATCAGACGATCTATACAAAACTGCAATTAACGATAAAATCAGCGAACTAATGCGGTATTATAAACACACACACACACACACGCCGTATAGACGTTATTAGATCAAATCGAATCGATTGCAGTTTGTTAATGAAGCGAAAACAATATAAAATCAAGAGTCCGCGGTCAATAAACAACGCAAATGAAATGGTTTCTTGGTTTGGTATGTTTTTGCGAAATGTGCACTGCTTTCTAGCATGAACATAAGACATATTCGGAAGCTTATGCAATCGAAATGGGTCTTCCATTTCTTACGTAAAGACGGGAGTCATGTTTACTAATAAATTGCACTTGGCTTTTTGACAGTTCAAATATGGATGTTCATGCTAGCAGCAGTGCTATGGTACAACGAATAATTGTACTCTCAAAAGCGAACTCATTATGTCACTCTGTATATGAGTTTGTTACACTTTTTTTGAAATTTATAATTTTTCGTTGTAATCGACCATATTTGCACATTAATTGTACCTGATCAAGAAAGAAATGTTTCATTTAAAACAACAGTAAAAAAGTGAAATGAGAAAAAAGGAACGGTTTTATAACGCAGCACGCAGTTGAGATACATTTGTGTCTGTTCCATAACATACATCTCAATGCAATTGGTTTACATGGAAATTGCAGCATTCATACATTGAGGTCGGGCTACACACATTGCGCTCTTTGTGTGAAATTTGTGCAACATTTTTTTCCATCATAAGAATCGAATTAACGCATCGATTTATCTATAGCGATGCATTTACGTTTTTGCGTAACTAATTTACTCTACAACTCTCGATGTCATTTTTATTCCATTTTTCGTTGCAATTCGACAACAAAAGGAAAAATAGGCAAAACATCAATTTGTCAAAATGAACGATCGATCATTGCGTCTGTTAGTGTCTCGCACGCATTTAAAGAACTGTATGTGAGGCATGTTCCACTCAAAATTCAAATGGAAATTTTCTAATAATAAAATTCCATATCATCGATCAAACACCCGATCATTTGTGTGAAACGTTAATTTCCGTAAAAATGATAATTTTCCATAAAATTTTTTTCTTCCATTCTTTTTATTGAATGAAATGGTACACGCAATGGAGGTAAATGGATGTTGTAGGTAATGTGTAACAGTTTTTATTGAGCATTGTCATCATCATGAATTAAAACGAGAGAGTGTCGTTGCGTTTAACCATTCAGTTATGATTTTTGGGATTTCTTTCTTCTTCTGGTTTTTGATTCGGTCGTTGTTGCTGCGGTAGACAATGTGTCTGACGTTTTCATTTCATTGCACATTTCATCATAACGATTGTGTCATTATGTCGTGCAATTTCTTTTTTGTCGACCCTCCACTTTTTATTACAACTGGCAGAGATAGAGAAGCTAACTAAAACTTGGATCACAAACATTATTTCAAGCTGATTTTCTCTCCATCATCAAACATTTGTCATCACAACAGTTAATTCGCTAGCTAAGGATGTCGTATAATATAGCAGTTTGTATACAATAATGTTAAAACAAATGAAGTAAGAGATTCTGTGCTAAATGTCCTCTTACTTGTTATACTTGTTGCCGTCTATGAAAGGCTAACTTTTGATCGTAGAGAATACCTTAGCGTGTCATATAAATTCCGAGCCTACAACGCTTCATTAGTTCGTCGGCCCTTTACACCCTCACTCCTTTGAGACGGAGAATCAAAGTTTTCGTATTTACGTAATTTCGTGAAACTCATCTTGTATGGTACGGCATTAGGTCTCTTCAGGAACCATCCATACACATTTACGTAATTTCTGTTCTCACCACTTTCACCATCCGAAACGGACACCGCGATATTACGTAAATACGAAATGTCCATTTACTTACGTAATTATAAGGTGAGCCGTCCAGAAACAAAATTACAAACCCGCGGGCATATATTTGCGATGAAACATCTTTTTAAGATGTTTTCTTGAGTAAGAATGTCGACAATCGTTAAGTTCTTTCTACAAAACACCGTACAAATCAAATACTCATTGTCATCGTTGCTGCAAACGGCCGCAGATACAGGTGTCTTACAAAATTGGGCTGAGTTTGGGATTGTGGTCGTTTTTTGTTAGCAAAATTCATTTAAAAAAAACCGTGTACTTCCGAGGTATGCTGGAGATCAATTTTTCGCTTAGAATGTTTTACGTTGAAGTTTCAAGGGAATACTAATGCTCGGTCAAAATTGTAAAGATGTGTTTCATAGCGACATGAGAATCCGAGTTACTTACGGGCTATCCATAGAGTACGTAATGATCTTGTTGGCCATTTTTTGACATATTTTTTTCAAAAAAAGTGATGGAGGTGGTCAAAAATCAAGCGCACACATCGTACGTACTTCATGGATGACCCCCTTACACAATTCGTAAGCGACGAAATAACAGAAAAATTGTCATGTGAATTTCAAAAATGCAGAAGTTCATCTAAGATATAAAAGAGCAATCCCATAATGCTGTAGCTAGACGTTCGTTATTACTAACTGGAAAGCTCTGATTCCACGTGGCTACTTACTAAATACGAAGCAGCTAACTTTAAGTGGGGAGCACATATTTTTGTGTTTCGAATAACGGTTTCCTTCAAGTGTTAAGTAACGTACGTAAATGAGCATTTCGTATAATTACGTAATTTCGTGATACCGGTGCTAGCTAGACGATAAAACAGAAATTATGTGAATTTGAAATGATGTTTCTTGAAGTCAATAGACCTAATGCCATTTTCCCAAAGAACCATCCAAACTGAGTAGCACGAAATGCCTACTTACGTACGTAATTTAATAAAGTGGGTCAGGTCAAATCTGATATTAAGCAAAAGAGACACATGTTGATCTCATCTGAAATTGTAACCCTGAAGTACTTCGACAGCCAGATAAAATATTCTCACCACTCAATTTCTCTGAACGAATCGAAAGATCCTAATGGAATCTGAGCCATTCAACTGACTTCAAAAATTGCCTCATTTTATGTAATTTCCTTCGTTTAATCACACACAAACTTTATGATTTTACTGCAGTTAATTTATCAATCCAGCTGGTATTCAAATCGAATCGATGTCAGTGTTTTACATGCAGAAACATTTCACATAGGATACCTCATTGAGTGTGGGGTATAGAAGTCATATATCTCAGAATCTGCACCGTCTATTTTATTGCATGCGCATTATATCATCGGTTGTTTTTAAATGCATAATAACCAGCACACACATATCGCCCGATCCAATATTATTCGATATAATAATTTGAAATGAAAAGTAAAAGTTAATGTAATCCGAGAGACTCGGATTCCGAGTTATTATAAAAAATATGAAAAGTGACGCGTGTATTTTCTCGCATTCTGAACTGAATGCAATGTTGTTGATAATGTGCAAAAGTAAAAATATTTCATAAATTACTGCGACCTTGAATCTGCGTTCGAAAGATGTGAGTGTATGGCTATGCAAGAGAAGAGGAAAAAAATGGGTTAACTGCAAGCCAAGTTTTTCTCCTTTATATTTACACTTACTCGGTTCGCATATAACCTACATACAGAACGGAGCGAGCATTATCTTTTTAATTGTGAAATTGAAAATAGTTTGCGACTATTACATTTTAATATCAACATCAAGGAAGTCCAATTAACAAAGAAAACATTTGATGAGGGAAAAAAAAGATTTTTTCATCATAAATTGCTCGGTGTATAATGGCTTTAGAGTGATCATTAGACGGATATAATATTCATTTGCAAATTGCCCAGATGATATCCATAACCATGTCGATATCGATATGCGCTAGGAAAATCATCAGCCGTTGAAACAATGAGCTCAATATTAATTAAACACTCTAAACGAGCCAATTGTTATCTTGACAAGTGTACGGTGTTTGCATATCCAAGCTGAGGCCGTTCGTAGCCTAGTAGCCTAGATATAAGGAAATCTGTCTGACCTAGTAGCTAGAAGAAAATATTAGGCCACTTTTACAATCAATAGAATATCTTAAAATAGTTCAGATTCAAATTTTTGGGTCGGCCATTTTGCAATTTTATGTTGGCGGCTGCACAGGCTGTTGTTTGAACTTTTATAAAGAAAATCGTTAGAGTCATACCGTAGAACAAATTTATCGCTTAGAATGATTTATCACAATCCATTAAAAATCACTCACAAGAATTGCCTCGACAAATTATAAATACAGAAATGTGGCTCGTCATTGTGATGAAGCTTAGAATAGATTTATCAGGTTGGGAAGATCACCACAGGTGATGGTGGAAAACAGGTTTCATGATTATCTGTTCATTTCTCTGTTCTTATTTGAATAATGGCAGCCACTGAGAATTGGTCAAGAACGGCAGGTTCTACAGCGGACAAAGTCCTCCAAGAGCCTACGCCTTCGTTTAAAGCCAATATAATGAAAAGGTTTGGCATGAGTTTTATGTGATGGTTTCGAAAATTGTCGAAATGTCGAATCTGGGTGCAAGTTCCACATTCATAAATGCGCAGCTGTGATGAATTCGTTTAAAAATTGCATAGTTTTAAACAAAGTCGACCTTATTGGGTGCCACGCATCTTATAGAATTGGCTGTTGGCTGATTTGTGCAATTTTAGCATTTTCACAAAGATTATTTTTGCGAGTGAAGAGCCAGATTTCACTTCAGTTCATATGGAGAATACTTACGTCAAGTGAAGTAATAGATTCGAATATTCTAATTGCTCATTGAAAGCTCATCTCAATTAAAACGAGTCGGCTCACCAAATCGTTTCCATTGTCTTCTCTTTTCAAGGCCACGTGTGTACTTTCTATAATCTACGTCATCTTACACTTATGCCTGTTGACCGTTGACCACAAGTTCTTGCTACCATTTATGATGAATTTTGCAATGCACAAAATCTATTGGATTGTCTAACTTTTTGTTGAACGTTTTGTGAACGACATTTTTTTCATTTCAATATGCAATCCTAATGTAAAGTAAGACATTCAATTATGTCAGAAGCAGATACGTTTTACTCATCACCTCAATAGCGTAGTGGGTAACTCGTCTGCGTCCCACTACACGACTTAAGTTGCCAGTGTGAGAGTTCGAATCACAACCGCATCAGAATAAAGAATCGATTGCCAGAAACAAATCACAACTGGTTTGGAAGCGCTGGTATTCTACTCCTTCTAGTTTCACTCCTAAGTACACACGTGGAAGTTAACATATATTTCGGTAGTGAAAGAATCTCGAAGTAGAGCCACAACCAGCGAAACTAGTAAACTACAACGATCTAGTCCTCAACCTCCAAATGGTTGTTCGGACAAATTTTCTTTGTTTAGATACGTTCGTCATTCTATCAGCTCAGATACGCATTTTATCTGTTAACGATATTTAAACGGGGTTACAACTCATCACTTTTTTTCTCTAGGTTCGAAAGTAATCTATTACATCACTTGGGAAAATATGAAAGATTACTTTGAGGTTCTCAGTTAAAACATGAGAAATCACGTTTTTGGGCGATCATCAACCTCGACCTCGGCTCGGATAAAAGACCTTTGCAAGGAAACTGAACTTTCCATTGTCATGTCTCCCACAAAAGAAAAATTCGGAACATTTTATGTAAACTGTATTCGGTTTCACACTCTCTTGCGAGTAAATTAACCTCATTTTGCAACTGTTTATGAAATGACATAACATTGTGTACGCTGTGTACGGTGTAGTCGTGTAATCAATTATAAACAAAATACACACAACAAGTTAACGCATGTAGTCAACACACTTGATAATTTCCGCAAAATCAACATAACAGCTGAGTGCATATTCCGAAAACACTTCAATATTTTCCCTAGCTATTCTCGGGCGTTGGCGACAATAAAACAAACACTTTGCCCGCATAGTTCCGTTCGATTGACAACATTGATAGTTTCACTGTTCGATTATTGAAAATTAATTCGACAACAAAATATTGATGGGATGTGCGATGTAAATTGATCCAAAACCTCAATGGAACCGTTTTAGTTAAATCAACATGCAGGATACATCACGATACCGATACTTTATGGCCCCGTCCATCTCTGATGTTTATTAACATCGATGTGTACAAAGAGTAATTTGTAGAGAGCTATGGGTAGAATGTCTGCAAAATTGTAGTCCTCATCATCCAGCTAACTAATCGCGAACGGCTGGGTTATTCTATTTTTCTTCTCACTCCTGTGCACCATGCCATGTACGCGTAATATATCTCTACATATTAACAATATTGCACATTCAGTACACAAATACACATCAAACAAATGGGAATGGGAATATCATTTTTGTCGTTTTTGGGGCGGGCACATATGCGTCTTTTCGCAACCGTATACGATTTCAATATTTATCAT